>CM040625.1:46024443-46077686 GCA_022817965.1 Solanum lycopersicoides | reverse complement strand
CATAGTATCATGATTATAGACTAGCATAAACATCTTAGAGTAATCACAATTTTAGAATACTTACCTCTTGCTTCCAAGAATCTTATTCATCATGCAATATTCATATTCATACATAGTGAAATACTCAATAACATAATCAAGAACAACTCATAAAATCATGTACAAGATAAATGCAAAGCATAGGAGAAGGGAAACGGGTCATAAAAGGGTTCATTCAAATCTTTAATTCTAACCCTAACGTTTTCATGTTATCAAACACTATAAACAACACATTTGAAACCCTCACATAGAGAAATATCATGTATCACACGTTATTCAAACATTATCAATCAATTTTCAACAATTCATGTCAAATTAGATACAGAAAAACGTTTACTTTTCATTGAAAATCATAATTCTAGGGTTAGGAAGAAAATCCGTTTTGTAGAGTAAAAACCCTAGTATTTGAAAGTCTTGAAAACTTAGTTGAAAGGATCTCTTGGGGAAAGGAATCCCAATAGTGAAAACCCATACCTTAAAGATGAAGAATCCACGAAATCTTGGTTGAAACTTCGAAACCTTGGTCTTCTTCCGTAAGCTTTTCTAATTCTTCAATGGAATTTGGAAAAGAGAGCGTTCTTGAGAGATTAAGGGAATTTAGTTTGATTCTGATTTGGGACGTGTAATTGTGGTCTAAACCTCACTTAATATCTATATATACACGTCCCATATAATACCCTAAAGACCTTCCACTTAAATTACCTAAAACGCCCCTCCTATATTGACTACAACTAGGAGAACATTTGACTTAGGGTCTTCGGGTTTGACTAGGATTTAAATTAATTAATTAAGTTGTTAATTTAATTAATTAGGGGATCTAGTTAATTACTAAATTACCCTAAGTCATTTTGACCATAACCAATTAGCTAATTCCCAAAACGCACCTCCTAAATTGACTACACATAGAAGAACGCTTGACTTAACCGAAATTTGGAAATTGCTTAAGGCTTTTGGTTTTGACTATTTAAATTAATTAGTTAAGTTGCTAAATTAATTAAGTAGGTAACCTAGGTTAATTACTAAAGTAACCCTAAGTTGTTAGGACCATAACCAACCCTTTGGACCATCCTAGGTTAGGTACTAGGTTGTCTCTTACTTCACTTAACCGAAATCTGGAAATTCCTTAGTGCTTTCGGTTTTGTCCATTTAAATTAACTAATTAAGTTGCTAAATTAATTAAGTAAGTAACATAGAGTAATTAATAAAGTACACTTAAGTTGTTCGGACTATAACCAACCCTTTGGACCATCCTAGGTTAGGTACTACGTTGTTTCTTACTTGACTTAACCGAAATCAGGAAATTGCTTAGTGGTTTCGGTTTTGTCCATTTAAATTGATTAATTAATTTTGTAAGTTAATTAATTAAGTAACCTAGGGTAATTACTAATGTACCGCTAAGTTGTTAGGACCATAATCAGCCCTTTGGACCATCCTAGGTTAGGTACTAGGTTGTCTCTTGGTTAGTTACACGATTTGGTGACACCCGATTAGGTCTTAGGTTGTCGGGTCCCTTAGTTGGTTATTTTTTGTTTTTTTCTTAGGTTAGTTAGTTAGTTAGGTCAGTTAGTTAGGGTCTAGGAACGGTTAGGGAGCCTGGCCCCACGTGTTTCGACTCGTACGTGCGCCTGTCCCCAACCGCTCTAACCGAATCTGTTAGAGTGGTCCCTTGGCCAGTTGCACATGTGCTTGCACATGTGTTGCGTGTATTTTCCTAACTAACTATTATGGAAGGTTCATATTGAGTGTTTACTTATTGTCCCAAGAATCCTCATTATGTCCTTGGGCACTGCTTAATCTACAAGATCATTTTAAATGGTTATGTGCTATGGTACTAGGCTAGACACTTGGATGCCTAGTACCTAATCTGTATACGTGATGAATCTGATTATTTTTAGCTTAAGGTCTTCATTGTAGGTACAATTCCTAAACAAGCTTGTCTTGGAGCATTTGAACATCAAAGGGTATTTTTAATTTATAAGTTACTTGCGAATACATACAAAAAATTGGCTAACACCCTTAAGCAAATATTATTCAATATGCCCAATATTACTAAATATTGGCAATGAGATGTCTATGTTCCCCGATACATATTCTTAAAACCTAATAGGCTCTTTACTAGTCAAGTACATTTTCTGGAATGTTACAATTTTCTTCCTTTACAATATCTTGGTATATTCAAAGAATGAGAGTGAACATATGGACCATTCGAAGGTGGTATTGCAAGTCCTTAAGGAACAACAACTTTTTGCCAAGTATAGCGAATGTAAATTTTGGTTGAGATCGGTTGCATTTCATGGTCATATCATCTCTAGTGAAGGTGTAGAGGTCGATCCGAGAAAGACCGAAGCGGTTAAGAATAGGCCTAGACCTTTTTCTCTAACCGAGATAAGGAGTTTCTTGGGTCTAGTGGGTTACTATAGCAGGTTTGTTTATGGGTTTGCATATATTGCATCTCCTTTGACAACTTTTACTTAAAAGAGTGTGAAATTTGAGTGCTCAGAGGATTGTGAGCGAAGCTTCCAAGTGTTGAAAGATAGACTTACCTCTGCTCGGTGTTGACCTTACAGGAGGGTACAATGGGTTTTGTGGTATATTGTGATGCTTCTCGAATTTGTTTTGTTTGGGTCCTTATAAAGCATGGTAAGATTATAGATTGTGCCTCTAGGTAACTCAAGGTTCATGATAAGAACAACCCAACTCATGATCTTGAGTTAGCGGCCGTAGTGTTTGCCTTGAAAATATGGAGGCATTGTATTAATGGTGTTTATGTTGATGTGTATACCGACCATACGAGTCTTAAATACGTGTTTAGCCAAAAGTATTTGAATCTCCGACAACGAAGATACATGAGTGTTCTCTACCACCCGGCAAGGCTAATGTTGTTGCGGATGCTTTAAGTCGTATGACCATGGATAGTGTGTCTCATGTAGAGGAATCCAAGAAAGACCTAGTGAAAGATGTTCATACGTTGGCTAGATTGGGTGTTCAATTGGAAGATTCTCCTAATGGTGGTTTTATGGTCCATCATAACTCCGAATCATCTTTGGTTGTTGAGGTGAAATCTAAGAAACACCTTGACCTTTCATTGATTTAATTGAAGGAATCGGTTTTTGGTAAGCTTAATGAGTCATTCTTCTTAGGGGGGGGGGATGGTGTTTTAAGGTATCAAAAGAAGTTGTGTGTGCCCAATGTTGATGATTTGAGAAACGGGATTCTTAAGAAAGCTCATTGTTCATGTTAGTCTATTCATTCGGGTTCTACTAAGATGTATCATGACCTTAGAGAAGTATTTTTGTGGGATGTATTGAAATGGGACATAGCGGAATTTGTTGCAAAGTTTCCAAATTGACAACAAGTGAAAGCCAAGCACCAAAAGTCACGTGGCTTACTTCAAGAAATGCAATTTCACACTTAGAAATGGGAAGACACTAGTATGTACTTTGTAGTGGGTTTGTCTCGGACTCGAAGGAAAAATGACTCTATATGGGTAGTTGTGGATAGGTTGACCAAATACGCTCACTTAATGCCCGTTAAGTATACTTATTCGACAGAAGAGTATGTAAAGTTAAGCACAGTTTTTCATCCCCAAATGAATGGTCAAGCGGAGCGTACTATTCAAAACCTTGAGGATATGCTTAGAGCTTGTGTTATTGACTTTAACAGAAGTTGGTATGAACATTTGCCTTTGGTTGAGTTTTCTTATTTGGTTGAGTTTTCTTATAACAATAGTTACCATTTGACTATATCCATTGCTCCTTTTGAAGCTTTGTATGGTAGGAGATGTAGATCTCCAGTTGTATGGTTTGAGGTTGGTGAGTCATCACTCTTAGGTCCCGGAATGATATATGACACTTTGGATAAAGTTCATATGATAAGGAATATATTGAAGACGGCCTATAGTCGGCAAAAAGCTTATGCCTATAATAGGACAAGACACCTTGAATTTGAAGAAGTTAATAAGGTGTATTTGAAAATATCACCGATGAAAGGGGTAATGAAGTTTGGCAAGAAAGGGAAACTTAGTACTCGCTATGTGGGTCCCTATGAAATTTTACAAAGGGTTGGCAAGGTTGCATATGAGTTGAGATTACCTAGTGAGTTAGCTTTGGTTCACCCGGTATTCCATGTCTCATTGCTTAAGTAGTGCATTGGTGACCCCGAGTCCATTATTCCTATTGAATGTCTAGGTATGGATGATAACCTCTCCTATGAAGAGGTTCCGGTGGAAATCCTTCATTGGCAAGTAAAATATTTGTGGAACAAATAGGTGTCCTCCGTAAAGGTTCTATGGAGAAACCACCTGGTTGAGGGAGCAACATGGGAGGCCGAGGCCGACATGAAGTCCCGTTATCCTCATCTCTCTGCTAATTAAGGTTAGTTGTTCCTATTTATAATGAAAATAATAAGTTAATTTCTATTTGACTTGTTTTGTAAAGATATGCATATTTATGGTAAAGGTTTTTGCTAAAATGAAGTTTCATAGAAAAATACTCTTTGGCTTGATTAGCACTTAATTGTGTATTTGGTATGTTGTTGCCTTTTTGAAATGATATTGAGCATGTTGATATGTTGTGAAAGGAGTTTTGGCATAATTGACTCTTTAATGTTATGTTAAGCTCATGTTCTGTTGAAACTATGCCTTGTATGTTTGAGAAACATTGTTCTAAGTGTCCGACGACGGAAGTGCATTACGGTCCGTCGATTCATCGAAGGGCCGTTCTGCACGTCCGTTGTTTCTAACTGAAGGTTCTACTCAAGTTTGATTTTTAAAATTTAGCTAAGTGTCCATCGACGGGCGTCGATTGTGCCCGTCTACTGAGTCTGTAGTTCTGCACTAACATGTGTTCTGAGTTTTTCGATTTTGTTTTGCTTCTGTTGAGTGTGTTGGATGATTACAATGACACTAATAAATCTCTTTTGCAGGCACAAATGGCCCCCAAGCCGGATATTTTATATTCCAGAGGACGGTCGAAGTCCATTGCACCTTCACGCCAGATGATTGGCTCGTCGAACGACGAGCGTGATCCCAAATATGTTCCACCAGGCACCCAGACACCGACACCATCTGTTAGGGACACTCGGGGCTCACCCAAGAAGGTGGTGTCCGTCATAGTCACTGCCTCCAAGTCTGTTGAGGAGCGCATACTGACTAGCACACCGTCTAGGTTTGCTTCGTGTTCTGAGGGAGCGTATGGCTCCGAGGAGGCTTTCGGTTCTGATTCGGCCCACTCTATAGGGTCGACTGAGGACACTACCACAGGTTCCGGATCCCAGGGATATACTATTCTGGATGCACCTGCACATCATGCCTCGTCTCATGAGGCCCAGAGTTCGGAGTCTGCTTCGGCACCCCGACATGAGAACCCTGCACTGGTTGCTGATCATCCTAACCGGTGGTGCGTAGAAGGGCAGTACCAAATTTACAGGGATGCCAAGCTGCTCAATGATAAGGGGGTGATGACTCAGACTCTGACAGTTGAGAGGCGAGTTCTTACAGGGAGTCTACACATTGTCCCTACAATACATTACCTATTCACTCGCCACCAGCTCGAGTGGATGGCTAGGAGTATGGGATGCTATAGTGAGGATTTGGTGCGGGAGTTCTATGCCTCTTACTTAGAGACTCTCCGGGGTTCTTTGGATAGGCGGGCTAACCCCGCCAAACAGGCACCACTCCCTGAGGTTCGCGTCCGTGGCTGCCAGGTGGATATCTCTTTGCCTGCCATTCGCCGCTTCTTATACGGTGCAGATACTGATGTCGCTAGGGTTCCCCTCAACCCCGAGTTTTATTACAGGTGGGATGTGGTCAAGCAAGTCCATTTCCAGCGAGACAAGAATCTGAGAGAGACCACCAAGAGTTGGATTGCCCAGAAGATTTCTGTAGATGGTGAGGGCGCCGACAGGGTGCTGCACCCAGAGGCCTTATCAAGAAGGCGAACCTCACATTTGTATACAAGTTCATATGGCTCTTGGTACGCCACCACCTATCCCCCGCAGCTGATGAAAACATTCTTACGTGGGATAGAGCGGTCTTGGTAGCTGCTATGGTCGCCGTGTTTGCGATTGATTTTCCAAGGTTGTTACTGTCTGTCATCCATGAGAGGGCTTTTAAGGCCTCGACCACTTACCCATTTGCCTGTATGATTTTTCAGTTGTGCAGGGATACTGGAGTGCCAATTTGGCACATAGATGTTCTCCGTACTCCTACCAGGACAGTGGACATATGTCTCTTCACGGATGAGGCCAATGAGGCGGCACCAAAGAGAGGGCCCAGATTGGATGTGCACCCTTTAGGTGAGAACCTAGCAGACACGGTAGAGCAAGCCCAAGGAGCTGATCATGCTACTTCAGAGCGTACCGACATCACCCCAGTTGAGTCTGCCCCAGGCACTAGTAGGGCACCGAGTTCATCCCGGTCCACACCACCATCAGCAGCACTGGTCCCAATTGCTAGGGTCCATAAGCTAGAGGCCCAGATGTCCACTTTGATGCAACATATCCAGCCTTGGATGCAGAGGTCCATTGTCGAAGCTGAGGACCGGATTGAGAACAAGGTTGCTCAGTAGACAGAGCGGAAGATCCAGGGGTCCACCAGCGTCTCGATGCTTTTCAGTTAAGGGTCCTATCACCCCTTTCCCCTACCATCAATTTTATGACTTTGCAGGCGGTTGTGGCAAGTCTAAGGGTTGATGTTGATGTTATACATGATATGCGGGTACCCGAGCCTGAGGCCGCACCTGCAGATGATACAGTGCTTATTGCACTTTTCCAGACCACCACTGCACCACCGCCTCCGCCACGTGAGCATGCCAAGAGGCACCGTTCCAGCCACACCAGTGAGGGTGAGGGTGCTCGGGCTAGGAAGAGGGAGCGATCAGAGATGGAGGCTGCGAGGAGAGCCTCGTTGGTTGATGAAGAGGCCCGGCAGATGAGGGCCCATGAGTTAGATGCTGGGGCGTCTAGATCCAGATTGGAGGTTGTTGAGAGGAGCACCACTGATGGTGCAGATGTTGCTTCGGACACCACTGATGGTGTCCCTACTACTGATGGCTCTTGTTTCGAGAAACTGAACCCACCTACTTGTTGATCTTCAGCTCTATACACCTCAGGTTTGCTTCACCTACCACTTTGTTTTTATATTTCTTATGCATTGGGGACAATTGCATGTTTTTTTGTTGGGGTGCGGTAAATGGAAAGTGAGTGTTAGGGTGAAGTCTTAGTAGCCCAAATCATGATCCTCTCTTGGTAGTTTTGTTGCCTATTTTCTTTTGCCCCAAGAGACTATTTACTTTATTGTTGAACCAGCATGTGTAGTATTTTGCACAAAGTATGAATTTGAAATCTGAAGCATGATGGCTATGTATGAATGATATCCCGTTCTAAAAAGAATGATTGCATGATTAGGTATAATGAATGTTGAACGTGTTAGATCTAAGCATGACATAGAGATGAACCAGTACATGACCCTCAAATCTAACACTCGAACTAGGTGTCTGATAATCTGATAGGGTAATGAAATGTCAAGAGAGTGTGAGGAAATTTTATTATTCCACTATTGGTACCTAGCTAGAACTTTCCTGGTTAGTCCTGCAAAAAGGAATCTGTGTTAGACATTTAGAAAAGGATCATTGGCCCTTGTTCAAATTAGCCAATCTTATGCCTAAATAAAAGAAAACTAAATGGAATTGATCCCTTTTTGATCCAAATATTTTGATCTTTCAATAGACCTTTATTTTCTACACCAAATTGTCTTCCCTGGGTATAATGTGTTGGTACTGCTCCCTCTTTTGACAAGTGCATCTCAACTTAGGACAAAAGCATAAGTTGAGGGTGGTTAATGCAGAAATTAAGAAAAGAAAAGTAGGTCATAATAGATAATAAAATAGGTAGGACACTTAGCCATAATGTCAAGGAGGGAAACAAGTCACTAAAATGTATCCATATATACCATACATGACCCTGAGCATACGTTACAAGCCAATAAATTTCTATCGTAATTCTAAGAGTCTAATATGGTGAACTTAAAACAGTGAAAATAAGGGCAAGTCTATGGTGACAAGTACCAATTAGGTGTGAAGTTGTTCTTAGCGTGAGTGTTGATTGATAATCCTTATATTCAAAAATTTGAAATCACTTTGCGAAAAAGGAGGATATTGTGTTTTTTAAAGTGAGGGCACTAATTGCAATATTGGAAAGTTGGTACCTTTGTGAGAGATAAAAGAGGAGATGTGTCTATGCGTGGTGAGTCTGTGTCATGGTTTGATGGACATACAGGAGCTTAGTGACCCTAAGAGTAAAAACATGCACTAAAAGATCGGGATTGATAGCCACATGATTGTAAAAGCTTAAAAGACATTACATTTGTACAAAAGTGTGTAGTGAGTCATAGTGTGTCGCTTGAGGACAAACAACGTATTTATGTTGAGGGTGTTGTTGTACCGTGAATTCACGGTACTTTAAATGCTTTTTCCTTATGTTTAGTGTGTGTCTAGGGACTTTTATAGTATTTTTAATGTGTTTTTATCTGTGTTTTGCAAGAAAGTTGTCCAAAAAAGAAATGTAGAAGAGTTTGCAGAAATCAGTGCAGAAGTGATCATCCACAAAGCCATGGACGGCCCGTCGTCTCATCGACGGACCGTAGGTGGTGTCCGTCGATTGAAGGTTCGAGCATCTGGAAGCAACTCGGGGAATTATGACTAAGTGTGGGGCTACGGAAGGATCGACGGACAGTGCTGGCAAATCGTCGATCAGATCAGAGACTGCCCCAGTACCCGGTGTTTGAGTAAAGCATTGTATGGAACTACGATAAGCATCGACAGATCGTAAGTGCATCGACTAACCATGATGTTGGTCCGTCGGTTGGATCAGATAAGATGCAATGTGGAGGCTTGAAGAAGATGCTAAGTATGGACTGACGGAGGCACTCGACGGTACGTTGTTTCATCGACAGACCGTCAGTGGAGTCGTAGATTGAAGACGCATTTTGGGACAAACTTTCCTTATTTTGAACTACTTTTGAATTTAGGACTTTGTTATTATATATAGGGTTAAAAACCACGTTTTTGGGGTTAGACTTTTTATTATTTTTCATCCTTTTGTTCTTAGATATTTGACTTTGCAATTTGACAAATTACTTAAGTTTCCGGAATCAATTATCAAGTGAATTTTGCTATTGCAAGTGTTATTTCTGGATTTTCTTCAAACTTTCAAAGTAAATACATGAATTATTGTTTAACAACCATGAATTGCGTATTTGTAGGCATGGGTAACTAAATCCACAACTAGGGTTGTGGGAACCATGGGTGATTAACATGGTAAAACTAGTTAATTAACAATTCTAGAATAGGTTCTTGCATGTATTAATAATTCTTTCGTTTAGAAGTTTTTTTAACGCGTGCACGCGTTAGAACTTGCCCTATTTATACTTGCCAGACCAAGAAGGTAGTTGATAGGAAAAGAATTATCAACATAGATTCATTAGACACTATCTAATAGGCTAGTTTCGATTGGTGTGAAGTAGTAACTAAGCCAAACATCGAATATGATGCTTAATATGAAGTAAAGGTAAGGTTTAGTAACTTAGAAACACGTAGCCGGACCAAGGTAGGGGTGAAATTCTCTAAATGCCAGACCAAGGATTTAGAGATACATAACTTATCACTTTACATGCAAAATACTAGGAAAGAATTGTTATAGCTAGAATTACCGCGTTATGAACATATGGGAACACTTACACCCTAGTTTCTCTCATCATTTGATAAACACCAAAGTGTTAACCTTGCTACTTGATTTACTTAGAATTAATTAAACTCTTTTGTTTAACAAGACCCCCCCTTTTAATTAGGTGTTTTCAGAAAGGACTTGGCTAAATAGACGTAATTTTATATTGAAGTTAAGTCTAAACAATTTTCCTTGTGGGATCGACCCTAACCTACTTGTTGGGTTCTTTACTTGATACGACCGCTTATACTTCTGTAAAGAAGTGTAATTTGAGTGTATCAGCCATCACCACCTACACTTGTGTAATAAGATGAAGAAGAAAGGTATTAGTACAATAATGCAACAAGTATGATAACCATGAAAAAACATGCATTTAAATAGGAAATTTAGTTTGAAATGATGCATCATGTCTTTTGCAAAACGTCATGAACAATTGACACAATAAGCACAATATAGTTCACATACTTCATATAGACATGGACACTATTCATAACATCATATACAAGGCCACTTATCACATTTTGAGGTACATTTAACACATAAACAATCCAATACCTTCCTTTTTAACTCAACTCCTTTCCTTAAGCAACCCTTAAGTAATACTTAGTACAATGTAATACTTTGAGGTCACCCAAGATGTACTTCCATATAGCCTTCATCAATATAACAACATAAATATCATAAAGTCATAAGCACATCATAAGACATAACCTTCACATAAGAACCATCACCTAAGAAAACCACCAATCACACTAGTGATATGTGTAGGTAGCATCCCATAATACTACTTACACCAAGTGTTCCTAAGAAGCCTCCCTACACTAGGCACATCATATTCATCAAGTCATAACATCTTCATTTAACATAAGACATAAGACCAACATACTTCGTAACATCATATAAGAACTCATTCATTTACTACATCTTTAGTCATAAATCATTTAGTTCATAACATTGGTAAACCACCCTCACAACCCCTTCACAAGCTTACTTGTGCAATGTAAACATGGAGTCCCATACCGCCACATGTACCAAGTAAACCCATTTAGAAGCCATACGGTTAATTCATATGTATAATCATAGTTCATGTCTTGATATAAGATAAGTCAACCTTAACATGCATTCATACTAATCATATATAAACATAAGTCTTCATTTCATAAGAGTCTCCAATATTATCCTATCTTTAAGTCAACTAGTGCAATGCATAGGAAGGGTCCGTAGTCCTACATATACTAAGTAAACCACTCAAGGAGTGATGATTAGAGCTCATATTCTTATCTTTTGTTCATTTCTTAACTTTCAGGAGACATAGCCATAATCTACATAGACCATGAGAGCTACATGGAATCCGATGTTCTACTCCCACATCAAAAAGAGAGGGTACTACTTGCCAATGTAGGATATTCATACATAATAGCTATTCGAGTGGATCCACTAAGCTAAGACCTACGGGTGCACATAGTTATCGAACAAAGAGATTGCTACTAGAAACCTTGACTTTCTAACGTGGACGTTTCCATCTCATGAAAGATCATCTAGGTTGGGAACCCGGACATGCTAAATGTGAAGGTTCTCATGTGGGTAGCCCAACTTCCTAGGCGTGAAGCTCCCACTCTCATTGTTCAAGTTCACTCGGAGCTAAGTTTAAACTCTTTTTTGAAACATCATTAAGTCTTTAGTTAACATTAGTTCATAAAGTAGGATTTAGGGACTTAGTTCACTCTTTTAATATAGCTCAAGGGTTACAATTATGAGAATGCCTTTTCATCATAGAACCTACATTGTGTGAGAATGTCCTTTCACATAATTATATCATATTCATATTATAGTGTAGTTTAGAGTACAATTGAGTAACACATTTCAAGTGACTCACTAATTCATTAGACTACCATTAACATAGTTCATCCATCCATACATGTGTGTGTACATATATGTGAGAAATCCTTTAACATAAACCATATTTAGACAACACATGCTTATACTTCATTAGTCTAAGGCATTACATCATAACATGGTAATAAGATACATAAAAGGATCACTTCAAATCCCTAATAATCATACAAATATCATCATCTTATATACATCATGTTCATAGCTTAATCATACATTCATAACCCATATTCATAAATAAGCCACCTTAGGAACTATGACCTTAATGTACACATGTGCAATGTAAAGGTAAGGTGCCATACCCTTACCTACACTAGTACACCTATCAAGTCATCCTATTTAATATACATCTTCATACTTTCATTCACTCATTTGAAATCATGAGTATTATACATTTATAGTCATGTATGACATCTATGTTCACGTACATATTGGTAAGCATGATCACCAAAGGGCATCCCCCTAGTGACTTAGTAATCACCCTTCAAAAGATCACAACACATATACCATTTATCCCTCAAGTCATAGATCACTCACATATAGAGCATTTAGGGACTATAGACCACGCACTCGCATTACATCATACGATACTAGAACATATTCAACATTATAATAAAAACCTCCTAACATACATAGGACCACACGTTCATATGGCGTTACATAGGTTGTTGATAATTCTATAATGCCATTCATCAGAACCAAACATATAGACCATACCTAACCATAGCATAATCATTCACATATACATAACATCATCAACAACCCTAGATCATAACACTAGAATGGAATACTAACCAAGACCTTCATAATACTTGCGATGATGATCACAACAATTCAAATTACACCTATTGCCTTCAAGGCCATGATCACATCATATGTAGATTGACAAAAATGTAAACAGCGCCACCATAAGTGGACCATACAAATCAATACAATTCAACGTCAATTCTATACTAACTAGAACAATTAGGTCAACTCACCCGTACTTACAAACCATGATCACCTTTGTTCATTCCTACATAATTCATATTCAATTGATATAGATAGTAATAGAAATAAACAATTCTATAAAATCTAATCACAATTCAATAAACATGAAATCAAGATTACAAGACCCACATTATTGGCAAATTTGAAAAATTAGGAGGATCATGGGTTTTTAATATATATTTGAATTAAAATAATCATAAAAAAATGATCAATCATAAATCCATCATTGGAATGTCTTTGAAAAACGTTTGTCAATTAACCCATGGCAAATTGAAAGATAGGAATTTTTACCTTAGAATCGTGTTGGGAAAACCTTTTAATGAACTCCTTAGATGAAAGATTAACTAAGTATCAAGGGTTACCTTACCTTAATATAATATAAGCCCACGACAACTTTAAGAATAAATCATTAGAATTTATCCCCTAGCTTGTTATTGAGCTTGATTCCAATGGAGGTTCTAGAGAGTTTATTTTGAGAGGGAAGGGTCTAGTTTGAGCAATGAAATCTAAATTAGGTTATCAAATTTGTAAAAAACTTAAAATACCAAAAAATAGAAAAAATAACCACTCATACCTTATTTGTAATGAGGGGTAAATTTCACAATTCATCCCTCACTTGGCAGCGCACAAGACAATAATAGTTTATGTAAGATCCCGAATATGACTTAGGAAAAGGTAGATCCTAACATGGTTGTAATGATGGTATAAGGTCCTAAATTATTCTGTAATGTGGTATAGAGGAAGTTTCTAATAGTTTAGGTGCATTGGAAATCAAACGTCAAGGGACGACCAAGACGTTCGACGACTAAGTCACCTATGTGCCTCATATCTATTTTATGAGTTTATGTGTGATTCATGAGGTTATGAGGTCCTTAAATGAGTTACTATGGTGTATATAGGAAGTGTGTCAAGTTTTGTGAGGTTTAGAGGTCAAACATCCAAGAACGTCCGGTGAAGTTCGAAAGATAGTCTTTACACATCCTTGTGAGATTGGATGTGTTTTAGCATGTTGCGTGGCTTGTTTGATGTTGAAGATTATTGTAGATTTTCCTAATACCTAGATGTTCATGTTTAGAGGTTTAAAGTCTGGGTACGACCCCACCTAGTACCCATAAGGGGCCCTAGAGGAGGACCCCAACTCGAGCCTTGAAGTTGCATGACAGCTTGCATGCAGTGCAAAACGACAGCCACTCGATGGAACGACGGATCATCGACTTGAGGCGTTGATGGAGCATGAAAGTCTGCAGGTGGAGGATCTGCAGGAGCAACCAACGAGACCCCATCGACGGGGCGTGGTCTCACCAACTGACCTTCGATGGTAGGGCGTCGATGGTGCTCTAAGTTCCTCACTGTTTTCTCTTAAGGATTGAGTTTTTTGGGAAATTCACCCCAAGTCTTATAAAATAGGAGGATGATTGTTTTAGGTGTTTATGGGTATTTTAAGACTATATAAGTCATTAAACTCTTATTTAAACCCTATCACTTAGATCAAAACCCTTTCCATCCGAAAGTTTCTCCAAAAAACTCCATGAGAGCTCAAGGTGAAGATGAAGCTTGATGATGGATCTTCAATGGAGTTTCTTATTCAATTATTATTGGGTTCTTCTAACAACGTATGTAAGTTCTTTATCTAAGGCTTGCTATCACTTTATAGCCAATTCCAAAGATGGTTTTCAAAGATTTCAAAAAGAATAAAAAGTCCAATTTCCACATTAAGTCTTGGGTTCTTGCATGAAATGTTTTCAACCTTAAGATATGATGTTATTGATATATAATTGATGTTTTCAAATGAAATTCTCAATGAACCCTTGATCTTCTCAAATATCTAATTTAACTAAAATATGGATGCATTGATCTTGCTTAGATATTAATAAATTCATGCGTAGATTGTTATGGACTTTTGATTTATGTATAGATTATGATTGTATGGATTATACGCTATTTCAATTTGATCAATTGAGTATTAAATACTCTTAGATCTATTGTATGTTAAGCTTATTGAATGATATTGTTTTAATGCTTATGAATTCTAATGTAGTTTTCTATGGGCTATTGAATGATGCAAGAATTGTATTCAATTGATGTATAGGTTGTCTTAGATTGATAAATCAATATTGAATTGACCTAGATTCATTGAGTATTATGGTTATTGTATTGAATTGATATTCATGGCCATGGGTAAAGGCCTTATGGTATCGAATTGGATGATTCAGCTTTGGATTGAAGTGGTGAAATTAAATTGGTGGTTTGCTGCCCTAACTCTCTTAATATTATGTATAGCTATTATAATTTATCTCTAGTATTATATGTGATTGGTATGGTCCACCTATGGTGACGGTGTTATGTGAATGATGTGGCCTTGTTGGCGTTACTTTATGTATTATGATGATTATGACCTTGTCATCACTACTTGAAGTACTATGATGATTTGTGTAGTTGATTATGTACAGTATGATTATATCTAACTACATGTGAATTAACGTGAAAGTGTGTGGTTTGTTCTATTGATGATATTTAGGTGATCATGTTAGACTATGACTATGTCTTTATGTGTGTAGTCTTAGAGTTGATACATGATATTTTCTACTTGACTATATGAGTCTATGATGATTATATTGATGATGTTATAGTAGTATATAGGGTGACCTAAAATATTATGAAGGTTGTGCCTATGTGCTTCTTTAATATGATATGTTATATGTGATAAAGTGAAGTAATGATATGTCTTGTTTAGGTAGACTTAAGTCCCTCTTCTTGATGCACGTATGAATGTGAATATGAGATGTCTTGACTTAGGATGCTAAAGCCTCTTAGTCTTGAATGTATGAATGATATGTGAGACCTTGAATGATTCTAAGAAGGTCATCTATGTGGAACCTTAAACCTAGTGGTCAGGTTATGAAACTTGAAGTCGAAAGCCGTAATGGTATCCTTCTTGTAATGAATGATGGACTTAGGTTGATTGGCTGGAACATCATCATATCAATACTTAGGAATGTCATTATGAGATTCTTTTCGCCATAGTAAGGCAGACCTAGGGGACCTCTTTGGTAGGGTAAATGTAATTGGGTTATGAACTTGATATGGAAGTCCTTTGTATGAACCTTTAATGTGAATTACTCTATGAGAACAAAGGATAGCACCGAGTGAGTATGGTAAGGGAAGTATCTCTATTTAAAGTATAAGGCTAGAGTACAAAGTAAGCCCTTCAGATTCCCGAACCATGTGCCTACATGGGATGTGTCCATGTTCTACCATTGGTAAGTAAAACACTCTCCATCGGAGTGTGTTACAACTCCGGATTCCATGATTTTATACAATAGTATATGTCGTTTATTGCCTATTATCATCATGTGGGATACCTACTAGTATTGGAAAAGTGCTATGAAGTTTATGTGGTGGTATGAGACGTTATCTAGACATTGCACAATATTCTTTGAAGATGTTAGTGAGAGTCCCTAGGTCTTATCCAAGACCATTACTTGAATGTCTTTATGTGATGAATGTCTCTTAAATGAACTGAGGAATGTAATGACTTAATTTAAGAAAGCATGTTAAATGAATAGGTAGTTATCAAGAGGAATTAAGGGTTGTCTAGTTTATTTTTCAGTCTTTTCTTCTTTCTGTTGTGTAGTTCAATGATCGCCTTTGAACCTATGTTTTACTTACAAGTGCAATGATTCATTATAGTCCCATACCTACAATGAATCAAGTAAGTAATCCAAAAGACTAAGGAAACGATTTGACTATCCTACTCACAAGTTATTCTTTTCATTCTTGTTAAATTGGGCATGAAGTCTTTATAAGCCAATCTTTATTGGCTATGCCCATTATTTGATTATTTGCATAATATATAGATACTGGGGCATATATTCATACTTTAATTGATGAGTCATTAAGTTTTGCTCCCTTTGTTGGCATAAACTAATAACTGTTAAAACTTCATTTTTATCAAACACTATTGATTTGATATTCTTATGCTTTTGCTTATTTAGTTCATTTTGAACTTACATTTCTTCTTCTTTGATCTCATGTTCACTTTGAACATGCTAAGTTGACTTAGGATATTCTTTTAAGACTTCCATTGGGATCTTTTTATGCAATGACTAAGAATGACTTACATCATTCCTTAGTCTAACCTCACCCTTTGGTCATCCTATCCTAACACCCCTCATCTTCCTAGTTCTTTCTTTCTTTCTTTCTTTTTTTCTTTCTTACTTTCTTAAAGAAATTTTGAGCATTAACCGACATAGATCATGTTAGCTAACATGAAATCCAGTTTCTTTCGCACACCGAAAAGAAGTGGTTCACTGGCCAAAGTGAAACCGAATACTTCCTAGCTTTCTTAGGTGTAATCCACTACCTAGTAACCTATGTTGGCGACATAGTTCAAAGACTAGGAGACTAAGGAGACCCTTATCCACCATGGTGGTAGTATCGTATCATGAGGCTTACATGTTCTTGCACAAGCTCATTGCTAGTCTATCGGTGCTTAGCTCGATTTCTTATACTTTACAACTTTTAGAGTTGACTCATACATTATGGAAGCTTGCTTCTAGTATGACGTATGCTTAGCTCAATGGATGACTGTTCATCCCTTTCCTTACTTGATGAATGTGAACCTAATTCTTACATTATCATCATGGTGTGAGCGAGACTTGTCTCGCGATTTCTAACACCCTCTAATGTGAATATCTTTGACATAATTGTTTAGGTGCATGTGAGACTTCTCTCACTTCCTTTAACACCCCATTCTCGGTCAATTACATAACTCATAAGCTTTTATTTATTTCATTACTCACCTTATCTTGTTGAACGTTATTTGGTAGTCTTGTACCATTCTTCATGAAAGTTATAATAACTTATTCGATGTGCTACTATGTTCACAAGTTCATTTAGATATGGTATGTTGGGACTTTTCCTAATCATTGGCATACCCTAAGTTATGAGTTCATTGAGCTATGATTGGTATGACTTAATCATTTGCCAATTCTATTAATATCTTGGATGTAATATTGCTAGCCAATTTATTGGCATAAATCAAACTTTCAGTAAACACTTGTCATGATATTATCACTAGCCAAGTCAATTAATTTCGTGTATATACTATACTAATAACATCATTTTAAACAAGCCAACTTTTAACCTTTGATTAGCCTATAATAACAATTCAGTGCTTAGTTTGACCAAGCTATAACATATATTTGGAATTGATGATTCATTAATTACTTTGATTCTCATTCTTATTTCTTCTTGGAAATATTGCATTCCAAACACTTGCAAACATATCTACTGTAAACACACAGAGTAATCGAAGTCTTCATCCTTTTCAACATTAAACTGAATTTCATAAACGACTTATAACAATTTCATCTTCTCGAATACAATTAGGCATTACAACCTTTCTTATCTCATGTAATTGATACACTAATCATACGGATCTAGCCTATGGGTCTCATTCGACACTATCAAATCACAAAAACCCACACATAATGATCTGTTAGCACCACATACCAACAAAATGCTCGATATTTGCATTATACATACTACTAGAATCGGATATAGGGAGAACTATGGAGATGAACATTCGACAATTTCATTGGGAACCACCCTAGTTTGGGTTTTGTTGAATTTAAAACGTTTGAAAAGCCTCCTGGGGAAAGGAATACAAGAGAGAAACCCATACCTTACTGTAGAATTGATTCTACGAAGATCGCCCTGTTCTTTGCACGAATATCTTCAAGAATTGCTTTGAAATCGCCAAAGGTTTATCTTACGTTTGCTTACTGTTTTTCAGTCGTAGGTTTCTACTAGTTAAACGTGAGTCTAATTCTTAGGAACTGAATATTGCCTAATTCTACTAAGGCTAATTAACTTAATTAAATAAATGAATTAGCTAATTACCAAAACGTTCCTCCTAAATTGACTAAAAATAGGAGAGCATTTGACTTAGCCAAATCTGAAAATTTGCTAAGGGTCTCGGTTTGACCATGAATTTAAATTAATTAATTAATTTTCTAATTTAATTAATTAAGTGACCTAGGTAAATTACTAAAGTACCCCTAAGTCACTAGGACCATAACCAACCCCTTTGGACCATCCTAGGTTAGGTACTAGGATGTTTCTTTAGTTAGCTACTCGGCTAGTGTCACCCGGTTAGGTCTTAGGATGTCGGGCACACTAGTTAGTTTATTTTAGTTAGTCCTAGGTTAGTTAGCTAGTTAGGTAAGTTAGTTAGAGCCTAGTACTGGTTAGGAAGCTCGGCCCCACGTGGCTTGACCCGACGCGTTCCAGCCCCCAACTGCCCTAACTGAATCGGTTGGGCTTAGTCTCTCGGCCGGTAGCACATGTGCTTGCACATGTGTTGCCGTGCACTTTCCGAACCGTGAACTATGTAGTTGCACTTGGAAAGTTCACTTCTAGTCCCAAGAATCATCACTATGTCCTTGGGCACTGCTTAATCTTCATGATCGTTTTAAATGATCATGTGCTATGGTACCTAGGCTTGACACTTGGATGCCTCGTACCTAATGTGACTAAGCAAAGAATATAAGAATTTTAGCTTAGGTTCTTCATTGCAGGCACAATTCCTAAACAAGCTTGTATTGGAGCATTTGAACATCAAAGTGTATTTTAACTTACTTCTTAATACATCGAAATTTGCTAACACCCTTAAGCCAATATTCTCTAACATGCCCAATATTACTCAATATTGGGCATTGGGATGCCAATGTACCCCAATACATATTCTTAAAACCTAATAGACTCTTCACTACACAAGTACATTTTCTGGAATGTTACATTCAAACCTTAAGATATGATGTTATTCATATATAATTGATATTTTCCAATGAAATTCTCCATGAACCCTTGATTTTCTCAAATCTCTAAATTTGACTAAAATATGGATGAATTGATCATGCTAAGATATTCATGAATTCATGTGTAGATTGTTATGGGCTTTGTATTTATGTATTCATTATGATTGTATGGATTATAGTCTGTTTCAATTTCATCAGTTGAGTATTGAATACTCTTAAATCTATTGTATGTTAAGCTTATTGATTTGATATTGACTAAATGCTTATGAATTCTAATGTAGTTTTCTATGGGCTATTGAACGATGTAAGAATTGTATTCAATTGATGTATAGGTTTTCTTAGATTAATAAATTTATATTGAATTGACCTAGATTCATTGAGTATTATGGTTATTGTATTGGATTGAAGTGGTGAGATTAAATGGGTGGTACGCTGCCCTAACTCTGTTAATATTATGTATAGATATTGTAATTTAGCTCTTGAATTATGTGTGATTGGTATGGTCCACTTATGGTGGTGGTGTTATGTGAATGATGTGGTCTTGTCGGCGTTACTTTATGTATTATGATGATTATGGCCTTGTCTGCACTACTTGATGTATTATGATGATTTGTGTAGTTTATTATGTAAAGTATGATTATATCTATCTAAATTTGAAAGTATGTGGTTTCTTGTATTGGTGCTATTTAGGTTATCATGTTAGACTATGACTATGTCTATATGTGTGTAGTCTTAGAGTTGATACATGATATTTCCTAGTTGACTATATGAGTCGATGATGGTTATTTTGATGATGTTAGAGTAGTGTATAGGGTGACCTAAAAGGTGATGAAGGTTGTGTCTATGTGCTTCTTGAATATGATATGCTATATGTGATAAAGTGAAGTAATGATGTGTCTTGTTTAGGTATACTTAAGTCTCTCTTCTTGATGCATGTATGAATGTGAATATGAGATGTCTTGACTTAGGATACTAAAGCCACTTAGTTTTGAATGTATGAATGATATGTGAGATCTTGAATGATGCTAGGAAGGTCATCTATGTGGAACCTTAAGCCTAGTGGTAAGGTTATGAAACTTGAAGTCGAAAGTCGTAATGGTATCCTTCTTGTAATGAATGATGGACTTAAGGTTGGTTGGCTGAAACAACATCATACCAATCCTTAGGAAAGTCAATATGAGCTAGCACCAAGTGAGTATGGTAAGTGAAATAGCTCTAGTTAAAGGATGAGGCTAGAGTACAAAGTAAGCCCTTCATATTCCCGAACCATGTGCCTACATGGGATGTGTCCATGTTCTACCATTGGCAAGTAGAACACCCTCCATCGGAGTAGGTTAAAACTCCGGTTTCCATACTTTGATACCATGGTCTATGTCGGTTATTGCCTATTCTCATCATTTGGGATACCTACTAGCAATTGGAGAAGTACTATGAAGTTTAGGTGGTGGTATGGGACGCTATCTAGACATTGCACAACAGTCTTTGAAGATGTTAGTGAGAGTCCCTAGGTCTTCTCCAAGACCATTACTTGAATGTCCTTATATGATGAACGTCTCTTAAATTAACTGAGGAAGAAAATGACTTAAGTTAAGAAAGCATGTTAAATGAATAGGTACATATCTAGAGGAATTAAGGGTTGTCTAGTTAAGGAAAGATAGTTGATTATGTAGACATGATCCAAACTTAGGTAAGTCTTAAGGATTACTTAGGTAATCCTAAAGAGGTCAATTATGGACATTCTCTTCTTGAGTTACTTGAGTAGGTATTTTGATAACCTTTGAAAGGAGAATGTCATGTTCTATGAATTCTATTGTATTAAGTGTGAATGATTCTATCTTAGGTAGTCTATAGGGTCCTTTGAGTGCGTGTAAAAGGGATTGTATGGGCGGTCGATTCACAACTCACTGAAGTGAAACTTAGAATCACCTTTGGTAGGAGGATCTCATGTTCATGTGCTTGATGTATTGTAAGTGTGTGTACCTCATCAAAGGTGGTCTAAAGAATCATTTAGGTGTGCCTAGAGAGGGTGTATGAGCGGTCTCTCTTTTTCTTACTTATGTGAGTCTTAAGATAGATTTTAGTGAGGGAAATACATGTTAACTAGTGTCTAAGGTGACATTAAGGAACTTCACTATAACAGTGAAGTAGTTCACTGGAAGGTGTTCTTAAAAATGTGAATAATTTCTCAAATGATTTCTTATGTGTTATTGAAGTGTTAAATGTTGTTCTTATGCTTATAGTATGATGTTTTAATCAAAATTCATGAAAAGAATGCTATTTACTAATCGTCCCTCTTTCAGGGTTTTTGCATGGCTTCCACACTTAATGCATCTAATGTACTAACCCCTTCTTTTCTCTTTTTGACTGAAGTGTAGGGAATTGGAAGTCTTGATGTGCCATGAAGGATGAATAAGTTTCAGAGGGTTGAATATGAAGTATTGGTGAGTCCTCATCGATTCGAGGACAATATCCACATGTTCCCTTATATTTTAGTCTTTACTTTATGTCTTGTATGGGCTTGGTCCCAACTGGTGTATACTCCAAAGTTTAGATGGTTCAATGGGATGTTGTAAAGGTTTAATGTTTCAATGAAATTCTTCCGCTTGCGTATTGATTATGGAAAGAGTTCTTCGTGTGTGAAGAAAGTTTTAAATTCTTACTCATTTTAGAATGTTTATAATGCAATGAATGGTGAGTGGCTCAAGTGAGACTTCTTGAAGTCTCATTTGCCGTGTGACGACTCAAGGATGATCTAACTTCTATGGTGTACTTGAGGTTCGTGACATTGTAAGTCCAAACGACGTGCATGGTGATGGACCGTCGATGGAACGACAGCGCCGTCCTGCACATCCGTCGTTTGTGACTTCGGCTCACTTTTAGAGGGCTGAGATCCCAAGTCTAAGTGTGGAGCAACGCCCCCAATCAATAGAAAGTTGGTCAAAAGACGGGTCATCGATTCCATGGCCGTCGATTGACGCTGACAAGGTAGTGTCTTTCCATCTTTTGGGTCCTCCTAAAGGACCCTTTTGATGGTCCTTGGAGAGTCGTGCCTAGACATTTCGACCCTAAATACAATCATGTAAATGTTAGGATACTACCCTATAATTTTAGACTCCAATCACCACTTCAAAACAAGTCAAATACATCAAGACACACTACCACATAAACGACTAGTTCCCGGACGTCTCGGTCTTCCTTTGACGTATGACCTCAAAAATCATCAAACCAACTAATACAAGCTGTGAAACACATTCTAAAGAAGTTATTAACTCATATAAAACATGTGAGGCTCTAGTTTACTCTAGTGAAAATTTGTGGGTCATTACAATATCCCCCTGTTAGAACAACATTTGTCCTAGAATGACACCAAAAACACTTCCAAGGACTCAAGAAGGCACTTCTTGCAGCTCGCAAAACATAATATCATGGTTAATGCACCAAACTTACAAGGAACATCAACTTCATGTCATTATGCACTCAATGTAACACAACTATGCTTCATCATACTCATTGCCATTTGGAGCAACTGCCTTCTCCATCTTTAGGCATGCTCATTATCTCATCATAAGTCAAACATACAATGGATTTCAAATGCACACATACGCATGCTTCATACTTTAACTCATGAGAAAATTTAAGCAATTTATATTAGTTACAGGCAAATCATGAATAAAGCGGACAAACTACAATCGTAAAACTTAGAAATAATACCATGAAGGTCATATATGACATTACCATGTTTAATTTTGTTCAAGGAGGAACTACCTTCTCCTAGTAACAAAATACTCACATGGCATCATAAAGCTTAGGTAAAAGTATTTCTTAAAGGTCAATTCATTTAAGGAGGAATTCTCAACTTCCAACCAAGGTTTGCTCATAGTTCCTTTCTTATTAAGTTAAAATGGTAGATCAGAACAAACACACTATAAATTATGAAGTTCTTTCCATAAAAAATTTCAATTTCTAAAAGTATCACATTATTTTATGTACATCCATTCATTTAGCGAAATTATTACAATTCATAGGCACACCTTAATGGTATTAGCTAAATATATCATCACTATCTAAAGTGTGATCTTTACATTAATACTTCCCATATATCACTTCAAATCGCATACTCATTAGAGGGAACCCATATTTTTCTTATATAAGAAGAACTCAATGCCTCAATGTCGGGCCAATACACCCTTGATAAACAAGTGAACTCAAGCATGTTCCTCACTTAATCTCATGAAGTCAACTGCGCAACTCATCATCAAAGATGCATAACAACATGAGAAACATGAGGTTTGATTTAATAATCCATTTTCTTGCAACAATAATCGTTGAAAACATGCATAACATAGTGTCATTTGACATGCAATCATGTATGGAGAAAATTTTACTCATACTAATGGCAAATACCATTACATGAACAAGCTATAGGAAATCATTAGTTTCAAGAGTTGAGTAGGAATAGAAGGAAAATATACGGGATATCAAAACCTTACTAGTCCAAGTCATCATCATCCCAGCTTGGGTAACCAATTTAAGAGGAAAATTATATCTTAAAACTTAAGAGGACTTTAGCTTACCAACTTAATACTAAAGCACCCAATCCCCCTCTTGGGAAATAAGCTTATGACACCCTTCTTAACATCAAATCATCCCTCTGTAAGGGAGGAATCGTTTCTTCCTAACCTCCATCTTACTTCATTAGGTTAGAATTTCAATAATCCACAGTTGAGAGGCCTCTATGCCCCTCAAACTTTATTGCTATCAACTGCAAGGTGACTCTCATCATTGAAGAATTTAAGGTAAAATCAATGTAGGAATGGTTATGGGGCACTCATACAATCACACGATCGAGCTGGGTGATGATCATATGTGAGAGTCAGATGGATATGTGGGCGTGTGATGACTAAAACTCGACGTGCAGAGCCGTTCTATGATTCGAAACGATGGATATATTATAAAGAGAGTAAGTGGTGATGGAGGATAAGTAGTGGGAGGGTAGCAGAAAATGCGGATCGCAAATAGAAACATTTGAAGTAAACACTATCATACTTTTTTTATTTTTTTTTTTTTTTTGTTTAAACCACCTCGTTTATTTTTTTTTTTTTTTTTTAATTTTTTATATTTTTTTAATATGGTTTTTAACCATTAAAACCTTTACCCCCCCTCCATTTTTTATTTACCATTATTTAAAATTTTGTTTATTTTTATATGATAACCATAGAAGAGAGATAGACTTTAAGAATAGGCCGTGTTGTTGCATAAGTGCATATGGAGTAGAGATAAAGAAAAAAATAGCATAAATTCAAGACATGCCAGTATCTGGGGTATGTAGAAGTCACAAAGGGGATCTCGGAGGGATAGAGTTTGTGATATACAGGAAGTGATACTGTCTCATAAAGAAGGACGTACCATTCGTAGGATAAACCATGTAAGGAAGTTAGTGATAGGGTGTGCGCTGCTGCGCTTAGCTTTAGAAATAGATAGGGAAACGAAGCGGTGCGCTTCGATTATTACAGCATGTTTGTTCCGATCTTATTTTGTTTTATGTTTTTTATTTATTTTTTTTTTTTTTACTTTTTACCCCCCACGCAATAATTTTTACCCCCCCTGCCCCCCGTACCTTTTACACTAAACACTTTTACATACTGTTTATTTTTTTTTACTATTACCTTTTTTTATATTACCCACCCTTTTTTCCCCCTAACTAATATTTTACTTTCCATATTTTATATTAATACATATTTACGTTTTTTCCGTACCCGTGTTTACGACCCTATGACGCCGCCTCGACAATTATATTTTATTATTACCGACATTTTTAACCCGTTTTACCCATATTACCCCAACTCCGCTCACACCCTTACCCTTTTACCCTCCACCTCAAAATTTTTTTTTTTTTACCTATTTTTTTTTTGTGTATTTAACCGTCACCCAACTTTAATTTTTAGCCCATATTACAACCACGCATTACCTTATTTTTTAGCGTTTACACACAAACTTGCTACCCTTTTAACCGCCCCCGCAGCGCTACTTATTTATACTACACTTTAACCTTTACCCCACTATACTTATACCCCCCCCCGCCCTTATTACCCTCGATTTACCGCCGTCCGGTTATTTTTTTACGCTAACTAAACCCCTGTCGTATAGACCAGGATAGCGTGTCTATCCATCGTGTCGGATTGTCATAAAGGAACGACGAATGCTTGGACGGTGAAGAGAATCCGAAAGTAAAGTAAAAACGCTGGAATCCAATAAACCATCACTAACAACCACCACCCCACCCCCCACCCCCCCGTATAGGAAGTAGACAGTAGAATATTGATAGGTTTGCTGGAGCGTAGTGAAGACATATGAGGAGATAGGACCAGTGCGCGGACCGAAGGTAGGTAACATTGACGCTATTACGTGAGATAGGCGCGCGTATCGCATAAGGTGATGATAGACTTTTACGTTTTACGTTACCCACACCAGACCCACTAGATTTAATAATATATTATAACGCACCTCCAGCCCCCACCCATTTTTTTAATACACCACCAACAACCCCTGCCCAAACTTATTTTTAAACCCCTTACGCCGTCCTACGCCCCGACAACCACCACACCCCAAGCCCGCCCCTTTTTATTTGTACATTACGCCTATTAACACCCCTATTAATAACCCCCACCTTTACTGCCTTATTCCCCAGACCCACCGCACCCGCCAGCCCGACGCCCGACTACTATACTTTCTTTACGGAATTATTTAGCAATACCCCACTTACACTCCGCGCGGCTCCCTATAACCTTACTTTATATTAACCCCGCCGCTCCTCCGACTCCCCCACGCCGGCCGAAACATACGCTCGATAATATACCCTAACACTTAATACCCCCCGCAGCCGCCCACCCAAACCACCCTCCCCGCATAAGCCACCCCCACCTACCTCCCCTTATTACCGCACGTTTCTACCCCCCGAACCCAAATAATAACCGCCAATTACCCCCCCCGAACGTCCCCAATTTTACCCCCCAGGACCCGCCCCATAATGGCATATTATCCCCACTGGGTGAGCTAAATTTACTCTTTATCACATCATGCCTTATCATCAGCCTTTGGTGTGACTTTTCCAACATACTATGCCTAGATATCATCTAAGCGCTTTCTTTTAATGATCATACCTAAGATTAATATTAAAAGAAATTAATCCCCTTTAGAGTTGATACCCTCTATTCTAATGTCCTTCCATGAACTAAGGGTACATGCAACCTTCTATGTAAACTTAGATCACAACTCGACCCAAACAAGGAAAACCATGAATCACTACTCATAAAAGAGCAACATTAGTTTCACTATCTATCACATTTTTCCAAAACCTTTCAAGCTAAACCATAACATTTTTCTATCATTGTCATAAACATAAAGCTACCTATCATTCCAAAAATTATTTAATTCTACCTTAAACTCTTATAAGGGTAGACTATTATAACATACTTCTCAAATCATAACATCTCATTCCACATGGGTCACATATAGCTATAATGGCATGAAATAAAAAATTCCAATTTACTTTCACATATACTCACCTATCACAATAACCATATTAAGCATCAAAACTCACTCTTCTCCTCGAGTCTTGAGATAAATCCTTTCCAAGCAATCAAACTAAAACAACCGCACAAGGAAACATACGATAGAGATCATATTGATTTAAGCACTATGGCACGACACAAAGTAGTGAACAAGTGAATCTATCTTCCTATAGTCTAGCTCATAGATATGACTCGACTCAAATTGATGAACAAGATTCTACTAGTCGTGGCATTATAAGACTTTGAATCCTAAACATTATTCCAAAAACATCGTGCTCTGATTCAAGTTTGTATGACCTGAGGCAAACTATAGAAATTATGGAATCCTCAAGTTGCAACGGGTACTCACACAAAAGTCTTGTACAAGACTCTTAACATACTTCAGCATAAACATAAAATAGCATAAAATTTAAAACGTTTCATAGCATAAGATAATTCTACAACATCACTTATTTATAAATCAGTGCATAATTAGACACAAAGTCTCGTTTATTATCTTAGACTCAAAAACAATAGAGTGGAATGGGAACACGACCTTAACAACATAAATATATTTCTAGACTATTACATACATTGAATAAAATCTTGACATGGTATCCTTGAGTCATAAGGCCCTTGTGGAACATGGAAATGTTTATGCATTATCATCATTTGAAAAATAATCAAGCCATCACCATCTACACTTTGTGTGGTATATGAAAATAATTTACTAAATGCACTAAGTATGATATCATGCAAAAACATGATTTAAAGAGGACATTTAGTTAGAGAGTCATGCATCATATATTTTTCGTTAACTTCTAATAATTTGACACAGTAAGCACAATATAATTTACATACTTACATATAGACATGGAAGATATTTCTACTAATAAAGGCCTAAATTATACACTTTGAGGTACTTATACATTTATCAACAATTGAATACTCTTTTTTAACATCACTTCTTTCTTAAGTAACCTTAAGATATACTTAGTACAATGTACCACTTTAAGGTCACCCATGATGTATCTATATAGCTTTGATCAATACACAACATAATATTTTCATAATGTCATAAGCATGTCATAAGACATAACATTCAATAAGAACAGCTCTCCTAAGACAACCAAGTCAACACGACTGAAATGTGTAGGTAGCATCCCATAATATACTTTACACACAATGTTCCTAAAAAATCATCCACTCTATACTAGGTCCGTCATATTCATCAAGTCATAAAATCTTCATTTAAGATTGACATAAGACCAACATACTTCATAACATTATATAGAACTCAATCATATACTGCATCTTTAGTCATAACTCAGTTAGTTCATGTCATAGGTAAAGCACCCTCACAACCCCTTCACAAGCTTACTTGTTCAATGTCATGACCCGAATTCTGGAATCCGAACGCGCGACCGCGTCGTTAACCTCTCAGAGGTCGCAGACAAGCCTCATCTTAGCTTTCATCACAATCATACAGTTAAAATTTGTGAGAATTTAAACTTTTTAATACTTAGCGAAGTAATACATAGACTTCATATAATTTGTATAAGAGTAATATTCTAATAGCTCAAACTCAACAACCATCTATTAAAGATTAAACAAGTGAAACGATGAATCATAATAATAATAGTTTTTCCAATCGGCCTTATTACAACGTTTGAATAAATGATTGGAATGAAACGCTAGGGACTAACTCCACTAGCTATGTCTAACGTATAAGCTAGATAATAATGTAGCATCCTCGAACTCAAGAGGACCTATAAAAGTCTAGAGATCGCTAATCCAAACTGCTTCGTCAACATTCCAATCTTTTTTAGAACCAACGTCTATAAAAATAGTAAAAATATATGGGGATAGTATACACTTGTACTAAGTATGGGTGTATGCACATAACACATAAGGGACGATGCATGAACAAGGTAAGCTTTTTCCTAAAGAAAGTGTCAATGTTACTGTAATCACATTACGGTTTACTTAAAATGTTAACTTTGCTTTATGAAGTAAATATGACACATTCTCATGCAATTAAGGCACACAACTCGTTTTCTATATGAACATAAGATCTTGGAATGATGAACATAATTTTAGAACAACTTAAACGACTTTTATTATTTTTGCTCTAAGGCCGAGAGTCACCCTTTTTATACTTAGTTTATTTCTCAGTTTTTCTTCTATCTTCTTGTTGTGTAGTTCAATGATATCCTTTGATCTTATGTTTCACTTATAAGTGCAATGATTCATTGTAGTCCCATACCTACAATGAATCGAGAAAGCAGTTCACAAGACTAAGGACATGATTTGCTACCCTACTTTTGAGTTAGATTATCCATTCTTCTTCTTGTTGGTATACTTACATTAATAGGCCAATCTTTATTGGCTATGCCCCTTATCTGATTATTTCATAACATATAGTTCTTGGGACATAATTAACGCTCCATTATGGCTACCCCCAACTTGTTATAACTATCAAACACTATTGGTTAAGGTTCATTAAGATCTTACTTTACTTAGTTCACTATGAACTTATGATTCTACTCCCTTGCTCGATTAGTCGCTTGAACTTTCTACTTATTCTTTCTTACTCTCTTAAAGAATTCTTTTAGCATTGACAGAAATAGATCATGTGAGCTACATGAAATCTAGTGTCTCCTCCACACCAAAAAGAGGTGATTCACCGATTAGGGTGAACCATGTTCTGTGTCTTCCCCACACCGAAAAGGGGGATTCACTGGCTAAGGTGAATCGGTCGATGTCTTCCCCACATCGTAAAGGGGGATTCATGGAAATAGTGAACCGAATGCTTGTACTGAGCTATAACTAACATAGATTATGTGAGCTAAACATGAAATCTTGTGTCTCCCCGATATCGAAAAGAGGTGGAATCACCGGCCAAGGTGATTACCTAACTTGCTAGCGTGTTTAGTGGGTGGCCTCCATTAGCTAGGTGGCCCTATGTTGGCAACATAGTTCTAAGACTAGGAGACGTAATGAGACCCTGACGATCTCGTCTCATGAGACTTACATGTGCTCTCACTCGCTCATAGCTAGTCTATCAGTGCTAAGCTCAGATTTTATCTTCTTATATTTTAGAGTTGACTCATTACATTATGGAATCTTGCTTCAAGTAATGAGGTTTACTTACTTTATGGATGACTGGTCATCCCTATCTTTACTTGATGATTATGATCTTAAGACTTTACTTTGTCATCATGGTGCGAGTGAGACTTGTCTCACGGACTCTAGCACCCTTTTATGTGAGTATTATTGACGTAATGATTAAGTGTTCTTGAGACTCGTCTCACTTCTTTCTAACACTCTATATTAGGTCAATCTTATAACTTAACTCTTAGTTATCTCTTTACTCACCTTAATTGTTCACGTCACTTACTATCCTTATATCATTCTTTATTATTGTTATTGGTTCTTCGTAAGATTTTAAAGCGTTCACAAGTTGTGTGGATAGGGTATGTTGGGACTTGTCCCATTGATTGGTATACCCTATGTTATGAGATATTGAATTGAGATTAGAATGACTTTTTGGAGTACTATATTTAGATATTGATTTGTTAGCCAATTTGTTGGCATCATTCAAAATTTCACCAATTACTTGTCATAATATTATCACTAGCCAATACAATTTCATGAAAACATTGTATTAATCTAGCACACCAAATAAGTCAACTTTTGGCAATTCAATGAGCAACTCATAAAAAACTCATATTCTCGAAACACAAGTCGGCATGTTAACAATGAACGATCATGTAATAACACCCTAAGTATGCGGATCTAACATGTATATTTAACTTGACATATAATTCACTTAAACACACATATAAGATCAGTTAACACCACATATAATAAACAATGCATCGAGAATAGTACTACTATACTACAAGAACCGGAAATCGGAAGAACTAGCGAGATGAACATGTGATTCGATGGGAACAACCTTAGTTTCAATTTTCTGGAAGTAAAAACGTTTGAAAAGCCTCTTGGAGAAAGGATTACATGAGATAAAATCCATACCTTTCTGTAGAATTAAATCGACGAAGATAAATACGATTTTTTGCACGAAAAAACTTTGAAACGTCCCTTGCTAGCGTCCTACGGTTTAGTTTGCGACTTCTCTTGTTCTCACGTTTTTCTCTTGATTTAGTTGTAACATTTTTTTGGATTGAATAACGTGTCTAAGGCTTTATAAACTGAATGTTAACTAATTCTACTTGGACTATATAACCTAATTAAGGTAGACCAAGTACCTAATTACAAAAACACCCCTCCTAGATTGACTAGGATTTGAAGATTCTTGACTTGACCATTTTTGGTGTCATTCCTAGTAATTTCGGTTATGTCCTATTATTTTAATTAATTAGGTTGTTAAATTAATTAATTAAGTGACCTATGGTAATTACCAAAGTACCCCTAGGTGGTTAGGACCATAACAAACTCTTCGGACCATCCTAGGTTAGGTACTAGGTTGTCTCCTTCTTGTCTTAACCAAATCTTGAAATTCCCTTTGTGATTTAGGTTTTTCCCTTTTAAATTAATTAAGTAAGTTGATAAAATAATTAATTAAGTAACCTAGGGTAATTACTAAAGTACCCTAAGTGGTTAGGACCATAACCAACCTTTTGGACAATCCTAGGTTAGGTACGAGGTTGTGTATTTCTTGTCTTAACCGAAATCAGGAAATTCCCTTTGTATTTTCGATTTTAGCCTTTTAGATTAATTAATTAAGTTTCTAAATTGAATAATTAAGTCACCTAGGGTAATTACAAAAGTTTACCTAAGTGGTTAGGACAATAACCAACTCTTTGGACAATTCTAGGTTAGGTACTAGGTTGTCCCTAAGTTAGTTAGATTAAGTGTGTGTCACCCGACAAGGTCCTAGGTTGTCGGGTGGCGTAGCTATCCGTACTAGGTCGGTCTTGGGGTGGTTGGGTAGTTAAGTTAGTTGTTTAGGTTCTAGGGTTGGTTGGAGGGGCTGGTCCTACGCAGTTGGACCCGCACGCGCATGGTCCCACCAATCGCCATAACAGAATTTGTTAGGGTGGTTCCCTCGGCCGTTCCTTGCACATGTGCAATCCTATGTGCTTCTTGCATTTTCCTAACATTGGGAAGATTCTTTTGGAATACTTACTTATTGTCCCAAGGATTCTCCTTATGTCCTTGGGCACTTCTTACTCTATATGATCATTTTAAATGGTTATGTGTTATGGTATGTAGGTTTCACACTTGGATGCCTCATATCTTAAGTATTGCATTAGCGATCACTCTTTTAGCTTAGGGTCTTCTTTGCAGGTACAATTTCTAATAAGCTTGGAGCATGATTCGATTACTTGGATAATATTATAGAAATAGGCTAACACCCCTTAGCAATTTTTTTTATACTATGCCCAATATTTTTCAATATTGGGCATCGGGGTGCCTATGTACCCCAATATGCAATCTTAAAGACCAATTGGGCTCTTCATTAGACATGAAATTTTCTAGAATGTTACATTTAATGTACACATGGAGTCCCAAACCCCCACATGTACCAAGTAAACTCATTTAGAAGCCATAAGTGTAATTCACATGCATAATCATAGTTCATGTCTTGACATGAGCAAAGTCAACCTTAACATGCATTCATAATAATCATATATAAACATAACTCTTCATTTCATAAGAGGCTCCAATACTATCCTTTTTTGAAGTCCACTAGTGCAAATCATAGGTAGGATCCACAGTCCTATATATACTACGTAAACCTCTCAAGGTGTTATGATTAGAACTAATTTCTTAACTTTCGGGAGATATAGCCATAACTGACATTGACTATGTGAGCTACATGGAATGCGGTGTTCTACTCCCACACCGAAAAGAGAGGGTACTTCTTGCCAAGGTAGGACCTTCATACATAATACCAATTCTAGTTGATCCACTAAGCTAACACCTACAGGGAACATAGTTATAGAACGAGGAGATTGCTACTAGAAACCTTGACTTGCTGATATGGAGGTTTCCATCTCACGTGACAACATCTAGGTTGGGAACCCGGACTGACTAAACGTGACAGCTCTCTTGTGGGAATCCATACTTACTAAGCGTGAAGCCCTCACTCTAATTTTCCATGTGCACTCGGTGCTAAGCTTAAACTCCCTTTTTAAAACATCATTAAGCCTTTAGTTAACATAAGTTCTTAAATAAGGCTTTATGGACTTAGTTCCCTCATATCATATAGCTCAAGGGTTACTAGGATGAGAATTTCCTTTCATCATAGAACCTATATTATGTGAGAATCACCTTTAACATAATCATATCATATTCATACTATAGTCTAGTTTAGAGTACAGTTGAGTAACACATTTCAAGACACTCACTCATTCATTAGACTACTATTATTCGTAATTCATACATGCATGTGTGTGTACTTATATGTGAGAAAGCCTTTCACATAATCAACAATTAGACAACACATGATCATACTTCATTAGTCTTAGACATTACATCATAAAATGGTATTAAGATACATAAGAGGATCACTTCCAATCCCTAATAACCATACAAATATCATCATCTCAGATACATCATGTTCATATCTTAATCATACATTCATAGCTCATATTCATAAATAAACCACCATAGGAACTCTTCCCTCAAGGTACACATGTGCAATGTATAGGTAATTCCCATACCCTTACCTACACTAGTACAACTCTCAAGTCATCCTAGTTAAGATACATCTTCATACTTACATTCACTCATTTAACATCATGAGTATGAACCATTTATATTCATGTATGAGATGTGTGTGTACATATTGGTCATCATGATCACCAAAGGGCAGCCACCTATTGACATAGGAATAACCCTTCAAAATATCACAAAAAATATAACATTTATCCCTCAAGTCATAGATCACTCACATATAGGGCATTTAGGGACTAAAGACCAGACACTCACATTACATCATAAGAGAAAAGAAAATATTCAAAATTATAATAGAAGACTTCTAACATAAATAGGATCACACATTCATATAGTGGTACATAGGTAGGGGGTCATTATATAATGGAATTCATCATAACCAAACATATAGAACATACCCAACCCTAGCATATTCATTCACATATACATAACATCATCAACAACCCTAGATCATAATACTAGAATGGAATACTAACCAAGACCTTCATAATACTTGTGATCATCATCACTACAATTCATATTACACCTATTTTATTCAAGGCCATGATCATATCATACAAGAATGTAAACACCTTCACCAAAAGCTGACCATATTAATCTATACAATTCAATTTCTATTACACACTAATTCGAATAAATTAGGTCAACTCAGCAATACTTACAAGCCATGATCACCTTATATAATTCCTCCACAATTCATATTCAATTGATATAGATATAAATAACAATGAATAATTCTATACAATCTAATCATAATTAAATAAACATGAAATCAAGATCACAAGACCCACATTATAGGCCAATTTGAGAAATTAGGAGGATCATGGGTTCTTCATATAAATTGGATTAAAAATCATAATTATAACAATGATTAATCATAAATCCATCATAGAGTGTCTTTAAAAAACGTTTGACAATGAATCCATGGCTAGATTGAATGATAGCAATTTTGTCCTTCGAATCATTTTAGTAAAACCTTTGAAAGAACTCCTTACATGAAAGATTAACTAATGATACGGTTACCATTACTTAATAAAAGAGAATCCCACGAGAACTTGAAGAATAAGTCATTAGATTCCATCCCCTAGCTTTTTCTTGACCTTGATCTCCAATGGAGGTTCCACACAAAATATATTTTGAGAGGGAAGGGTCTAGTTTGGCGAATTAAATCTAAATTGGGGTTTCATCTTTTTAACCAACTTAAAATACCTAAAAATATACAAAATAACCGTCCATACCTTATTTTGAACGTGGGGGTGAATTTCCCAATTCACCCCTCACTTGGAAGAGCATAAGACAGTAACATTGCACGTCCAAACAACGTGTATGGCGACGGACCGTCGATGGAATGATGACGCCGTCTTGCACATTGATCGTTTGTGATTTAGGCTCACTTTTTGGGGGCTGAGATTCCACGTCTAAGTGAGGTGAAACGCCCCCAATCAACAGAACGTTGGTCAAAGGACGGGGCATTAATTGCATGGTCGTCAATTGGCAATGTCTTGCCAGCTTTTGGGTCCTCCGCAAGGACCATTTGGGTGGTCCTTCGGGAATTCGTTCTCGTTATTTTTTACCCCAAATACATTATGTAAATGTTAGTATACCCCTTATAATTTTAGACTCCAAACACCACTTCAAAACAAGTCAATAACACCAAGATACACTAGCACATAAACGACTAGTTTCCGAACATCTTGATCGTTCTTTGACGTTTGACCTCAAACATCATCAAACTAACTAATACAAAATGTGAAACACATAAACAAGTTATTAACTCATGTAAAACATGTGAGGCTCTATTTTACCCTAGTTTAATTTTGAGGGTCGTTACAAGTGAGATGTAATATAGCAAGGACCCTCTTTAAGAATTGGACATGGTATATCAAGGACCCTCCTGAACTATGGGAAGTAGTATAGAAAGGACTCTCCTTTTCATTGGGATGTAGAATAGCAAGGACGCTCTTGAACAATGCAACGTAGTATAGCAAGGTCCATCTTGAATAGTGGGATGTAGTATGGAACGTACCCTCCTGAATAATGGGACATAGTATAGCAACGACCCTCTTGAATAATGGGTCATAGTATAGCAAGGATCCTCTTGACTAATTTGACATAGTATAGCAAGGAACCTCCTAAATAATGAGTCACAGTATAGCAAGAATCCTCCTCAATAATGAGATATAAAGTAGTAGGATCCTCTTAAACAATGAGAATTAGTGTAGCATGAACGCTCTAAGAAATTGGAATTAGAGTAACTGGACCCTCCTAGACAATGGAATTTAGTGTAGCAGGACACTCCTTGATAATGGGAACTTGAATACTAGGACTCTCCTAGACAATGAGATAGCAAGACCCTTATGGACATTGAAAATTAGTATAGCAGGACCCATCTGGACAATGGAATGTAGCAAGATCCTCCTGGACAATGGGAATTAGTATAGCAGGAACCTCCTACAGAATGGGATGTAGTAGGACCCTCTGAAAGAATGAGAATTAGTATAGCAAAATCCTCTTGGACAATGTGAATTCGTATATAAGAACCCTACTGAATAATAGGATGTAAGAGGACACTCCTAAGCAATGGGATTTAGATTAGCAGGACTCTTCTATATAACGGGATTTGGTTATTTTCTCCTAGGATAAACACTTCCTAGTCTTAGAATGTTTTTTCTCCTAGGATAGGTAATTCCTAGTATGAGTATATTTTTCTTAGTTTACATTAGCTAATAACTCACGAAAAAATTCCAGTGACAACTGGGGCAAAAACTTTGTTTATATCTTTTGTTTGTGCTGGTTTTCAGGTTTCTTTAACCGAACATTAATTTGAAATTCAAGAACAAAGTTCCATCTGGTTTCACAATGATCAATCCCCATGATAGAATATGCTTGTTCAATGCATGTACCAACCTGACTTCCTGACATCTATTTTAATTCAAATTCTGATCAACAAAACAAGAAGGCATTCAAGAACATTATAAAATTGTCATTTTGAAGAGTAGCAAAAACTCACTCTAAGTGTCAAGTTAAGCATCGAATTCCATTCAAAATCGAGATACTCATTAAAATAAAGGTGATATCTCAAATTCAAAGACTCAAGTCAATAATCAAGTCAAAACTCAAAAGAAGATGCACATATAGGAGCTTGTACTTTTGTTTTTCTTTTGATTATTAACATTCATTTTTCTTATGTATGGATAGGAGCCGCGACCTAGAGCCTCAATGGAACATCACTTAACTTTCTACTCATCACCTTATTTCCTTGAAATACACATGACTTAATTCCCTTATAACCCGGGATATGTAGGATGTCCACCAAAACTCGGTTACACAAATTGTTCCTTCAAATACAAGTCCGGACAAAATTTGTCACGTTATCTACATCTTGGTCTGAAAATCTTTGTGTTTCCTGCTAAAGAGGTGCAAACTGTAGACACTTCATTTTTCACTGAACTAAAGTTTTACACCATTTTTAATGTTTAAATATTTTATAAAAATCTAAATTACTATTGTGACATTTACCTTATTTTATTAACTTTATTAAGAAAATTTAAAATAAAGAAAAATATGTTGTATTTTAATTTTTATTTTAATAAATAAGCTAGTATTTTTTATTTATAATTTATTATTATCTACTCAATTTTTATTAGTAGAATTATTTAAGTATTACATTATATTATATTATGTTATATTATATATTACATTATATTATATTATGTTATATTATATTATATTATATTATTTAATTATTCTATATTATATTATATTATATTATGTTATATAAGAAAATAAAGCCTAAAACTAACCCCACTACCCCAACTCCACTCCATTACCTCCACCTCCATTTCCCCCCTATACTGCCCCCACTCCTCACGTACTACACACCCTTATAGATACCAACACAGAAAACTACTAGGAATCCACCATTTTTACACATGAACACACACAAAAATACACGAAGGGAGTAAGGAAAAAAAAATCAACAACAAAAAGGAGACCCTCAACTAGCACACACGCACAACAAACCCAAAAGAAAAATTCATCCACACCAAAAAAAAAAAAATACACGTACATGCACAAACACCAAGAACCATCACCAAAACAAACAAAAATACAACGCACATTCACAAAAAACAAAAAAGTTTTTGAGCCTTCAAATCGAGTTTCAGTCAATATTTTGTGGTTCTTACTTCTTCATTTAAGATTTAACTTTACGTTATCTCTTTAATTTATTCTTGGAATTTGATGTAATTGTATGACAAGTTTTCCTATTTTTTATTCATAATTTGATTGAAATGAACAATTTGTTAGCTATTATAAATTTGTTAAATGAATGAAGGTATCTTTATGAATGATTACTTTTTATTTTATTAATTTCTATTCTTTAGTTGTGACCTCTTAAAATGAACGGGTCATGACATTGTTCTTGTCTCTATATAGATAATGATGATAAATTACATATTGTTAGGCTAAAAAAATTAAAAATAAATTACTATAACTAATATAAAATAACAGGATATAGAAATGATGTCAGAATGATATATTGTGTCCTCAACATTTAGATTTATTTTACTTTATTTGGTTCTATGTATAAATGAAAAAAATATATATTTGGTTTTAATGATTAGATGAGTTTTAGGCATGTTAAAAATGGTTTCAATTAAGAATGTGGTCATATGTTTTTTTTTGAGACAATTAAAAGAAACTCATGGATGCAGTAATTCACCTTGACCCCATATTTTTTTTCTATAATTAACTTTCGAAAAATTAAAATTGAACTTTATAGATACTTAAAATTAGGGAATACATTAGAGAGAAGAAAACAGTTGTGCTTCTAAGCCATTGTATGTCAAGCTCGAGAACGCAATCATGCATCTGGTTTTAGGACCAATAAAAATTCAATAATAAAAATATAAGCAGCTCATGACATATAGACAAAAATTATCCAACAAAAAAGAATAATAGTTTCATAGAAGTACAAGTCAATAAAAGCGACCGTGCTAGAATCACGGGACTCGAGGGATGTCTAATACATTTCCCTCGGTTAATAGAACTTCAAATTTCTGGTTCACAGATCTGATAAAGATTCATTTCCTTTTTATGAGGGATTAAATATAAAGGGGACTTGAAACACCATAACTCAATTACAAGTGGCGACTACAAAAGAAATAAAATAATCTCTAATCAATACCATCACATAAATTGGAAAAACCCTTCCGCCAGTCGGGAAAGGGGTGTGATAGGGTGTGTCCGACATGGTAGAAAAAAGAATTCATTATGGAAATTCTGCTCCATGACATGTATATCTAAAGAATAATTGTGTAAACTCAAGAAATTAAAGAATCAAATCTCAAATAAAAGAATAGGGAGGTGGAAAGAGTTAGGACATGTGATGGGAACTTTTCCTATGCTAGGTCCTATTGACATGGCCGACCAAGGTTTAGATAATGGGTTTCCAACCAACGTTCCTCTAGTTCTTCCTCAAGGGTAAAAAAAGATATGGTGTCAAACCCGAAACATCAAGGAGGTAATTGTAGTAGCTCTTAATTGATGTGCAAAATGTGGAAGGAAACATGATGGTAAGTGCCTAATTGGCACAAATTGTTGTTTTTGTTGTGGAAAGAGTGGTCAAAAGATGAGAAATTTTCCGATGCTTACCGTTCAAGGAAGAGAGAGAAAGAAAGGTCCTACTACAGGTTCAAACTCGGATGCTCCAGTAAAAGTTCTTTTATGCTCTCCAAACTCGAGTGACCAAAAGATCTCTCTGGATGCTGTGACCAGTATGTTAAAAGTCTTTCTTATTGATGTGTATGCCTTCTTTGATCCCGGTGCTACCTTATATTTTGTGATGACTTATGTGGCCATTAGGTTTGATGTTCCTCGAACCTTTTCAATCTAATCATCCTATTGGTGTTCTTTGGTGGCTAAGAGGTTTTACAGAAGGTGTGCTGATTCCTTATCTGATAGAGTTACTCTTGTTGACTTGGTAGATCTTTACATGTTAGACTTTGATGTTATTCTTTGTATGGAATGGTTGCATGCATGTTATGCGTCTATTCGAAATACTCGGGTATGTAGATTCTCATTTCTTAATAAGCATACCTTAGAGTGGAAAGGGGGGAAATTCTATGCCTAGGGGTCAATGTTTTTCATACCATAAAGCTAGAAATATGATCTTAAACAGTTGTTTTTACCATATTGTTAGGGTGAGGAAATCAGATTCTGAAACCCCTTCTCTTGAGTCGGTTCCCTTTTTTAATGATATCCTGGATGTATTTCCCAATGATTTGCCTTGTATTCCTTCCAACCAAGAAATAGATTTTGGTATTCAACTTTTTTCGGATACACAACATATCTCCACTCCTCATAAAATGGCTTTGGTTGAGTTAAAAGATTTGAAAGAAAAATTGAAGGATTCGTTAGATAAAGGTTATATACGATATAGTATCTTTTCATAGGGTTCTCCCGTGTTATTTGTTAGAAATAAAGACGGGTTTCTTAGAATGTGCATTCGATTATTGTCAATTAAATAAAATTACCATTAAGAGCAAGTATCCTTTTCCAAGGATTGATTATTTATTTGACAAACTTGAAGGGGAAAATTATTTCTGTAAAATTGATCTTTCTTTGGGTTATCACCAATTGATGTTGAGAGGGGTTGATATTCCTGATGTACCGTGATTTCACGGTTTACATAAGAGGTGTGTGTGTCTAGATCCTTTTTGAAGGTAAATGTTTTGTGTTTTGTTTTGAAGGAAAGATATTCATGTCGGAAGCGCAGAAAACAACTAAAAAAGTGCAGAACATGAACTACGAAGGTCATCGACGGTCCATCATTTGATCGACGGACCATAGTTGGTGATCATCGATGAGCAGTTCAGGCCTTGCGGGAAGATCAGGGAAATCCGACTAAGTATGGGACCACCACCAGAGGAAAGAACGTTCTGTTGATTTATTGACGAACCGTACTGCTGAACCGTCGATTGGTTCAGAGAAGGTTCCAGTACATGATTTTTTGAAAGATTCTAAGGACGGATCTACGGAGGAGCATCGACGACCCTTATATGGATCGATGGACCGTACTGTTGGTCCATCGCTTGATCAAAGAGGGTGCTATCCGGTGGAGCAAAATAAATTTTAAATCTTGAGTGACGGAGGCAGTCTTTAGACCATCGATTGATTGACGGTCTGTCAGTTGAACCATCGATTGATGTCGCGTATCTGAACAAAACTTTCCTTTATTTTAATTCCTTTTTAATTAGGACTTTTTTTTCTATATATAGGGTATTAAAACCTCGTTTTTAGGGTTAATTACTATTACTTTTGTCTACTTTGTGTATTGGAGATTTATTTTTGAAACGTTGTCAATTAATCAATTTCCGAATTTGATTTGAACGATTTTTCTTGAAATTTCAAGTGAACATTTAAGGTTTATTCTTCATGTTAAAGTAAGTTCATGATTTCTTTATCTACAATTTTGAACTGTGATCTTGCAAGCATGGGTAACTAAATCCACAACTAGTGTTGTGGGAACAATGGTTAATTAACAAAGTATGACTAGTAACTAAGCAATTCTTGAATGGTATTTTTGCATGCATTGATGATTCTCTCATTTAGAAGTCTTTTTAACAAGTGCACTCGTTAGAACTCGCCTTGTTGCTACTTGCCGGACCAAGGAGGTAGTTAATAGGAAAATAATCATCAACATAGATATAGTGTGATACTATCTAATTGGCTAGTGTCGATTGGTGCAAAGTAATAACTAAGACATACATCGACTATGATGTATAATATGAGGTAATTGTAAGGGTTAGTAAGGAATGATAGGGGTGAACCATATGCTCCCCCTAAAAATAAGGAAGTTGCTCCTAGGGACGGTGGAGGTAATATGGCGTGGGATGAGGATATGATACAGAAGATGATAAGGAGGTTTGATACGACTGATGATAATGTCAAGGAGATGAGAGATGACGTAGATGGCATTGGAAAAAATGTGAATGCACATGCGGTCTCGATAAAGCATCTTGAGCTACAGAAGACTCAGTTGTCTACTACTGTGAACCCAAGCAAACCTAGCACTCTTCCATGAAACACTATCGAGAATCCTAAAAATGATGGGCATTGTATGGCAGTAACTACTCAAGAACGTAAGCAAACCATTGATCCACCTATGCCATCTTTAGTAGAAAGTGATATGAGAAAGGAAGAAGATGTAGTAGAATCTAGTGGAGAGTTGGTGGACACACAACTGAAAGAAGCGGATGTATATCAGGAAGTGGTCCCTATCCCTAGACCTCCACCACTATTTCCACAGAGATTGGTGAAGAGAACGGAAGATGGTAAATATCGCCCCTTTATAACTATGTTAAAACAGCCTTCCATCTATGTTCCATTGATAGAAGCCACTACTTGAAAACATGCATGTAGCAACAATAATTCAACAACAATTAAATATGTGTTTCAATAGATAGTCATTCGCAAAGGTTACAACCTTTGCAATAGACAACTACACCTAATGAAATACTTTAAGAATTTAATTATTGCGTTAGTTCTAGAATTGTTGCCATAAATATTTTTATTTCAACGGTTCCACAAGTTGTCGCCTTAGGTACTCTATGGCAACAGTTCTGCCAAACTCTTTCCCTCAATTATTTTCCTTCAAATTATTTTCCCTCAAATTATTTTCCCTCCATTAATTTTACTACACCCACCACCAAAATGTTTTTTTTTAACTAATGTTAAAAATAAAATAAAAGTAAAAATATCAGTAGGTGTATGTCATTTGTCTTCAGACCTTTGTTAAGAACGTAACCTCGTATGTATCGCTTTGAAATGGTGTATCTCATTTCTTTGTGAAGAAAAGGTTTCTTCTTCTAATTCTTCTGTGATTTCCCTTATAGGATCTATAATATCTTGTGTCTTCTTCTTCGTGGGTATACAACTTCTGTAGCTAAAATTATTTTGTGTAGATGGTGTATCTCATTTCTCTTTGAAGAATAGGTTTCTTCTTCCGGTTCTTTTGAGAATTTTCTTGTAGGCATCTGTAATATTTTGGGTCTTCTTCTTGGTGAATTTACCATTTCTGCAACTACATGTATTTTGTGTTCTATCTTTTTCAAAATTAGAAATTTATTTTAAGGGTTCATGAAAAATATTTGAAAATAGACAAATGGGTTTCTGTGAAGTAGATGCTCTTTGCTGAAATATATGTTTATGATGTAATCATATTGTGCATTAGAGTGTGTATCTCAATTTTGGTGAAGATTGAGAAATCTGTGCAAAAGTATTTTGGAAATTCTCATATTATGAAGAATTAATGTTATGAAAGATGAGTTTCGATTCTTTAGTATACAGAATAGTTCTTATCTATAAAATATTCTTAAGTTATTGAACAGGGGAAAGTATTCAACCCGACAAACGATTTGTAACAATAAAATGAACTGAAGTATTTTTAAACTCCAAAAATCATTGAAGTCGAGCTTTACGAGATTTTGTTTCTCTCTTGAAAGTACAATTTTCAAGTTATGATTTTAAATTTTCTTCCTTCTTCTCTGAAATTTTTACTGGACAAACAACTAGTTGGTTATCAAGCTCTCGACGAGTCAGCTCACTGCTTAAATATAGGGAATGTCCCTTTTACTCTTTTTTCTCTTTTTTTTTTACTTTGATGTAATATGTGTGTGTGTAAGATATTTGATGGTTACTAATCTTTGTTTGTTATTGCTGATAATTTTTTAGTTTCATCATTCCATATGACTAAGCTTTTCAAATTTAAGGTCTGTATTGTGAGTATAGAATGTTGAATTCTTTATTGTAAAAAAAATCATGTTAAAATTTTCTATTATGGGTTACGCGATAACTGGGTCAAGAATACATTTAGCCGACCTCACATCTAGTTGATCATAGAAAAAGGTATTGATTATGAAACCAATCTGTTTAATCTTTGAGCTTCAAATAAAATTTTAGGTATTTAGTAGTTCTTTGTTTTCTCCTTTAATGTCATTTTTGTGATAAATGTTGTATTTTCTGTTTTAAGATAATTTCTGCTTCTGCAATACATTGAGTAGATCCTTGGTCTAGTTGAACACAAAATAAGGCTTTGGGTGTTAACTCAACCTCGCTAATGTTGCTCCTAGATTTAGATCTTCATGTCTACATTTAATCATACATCCAAGTTTTCTAAGGCTGCTCCTTGTCTTTTCTTATGCTTTTCTTTTAATTAGATACATAACACCCTAAACTTGTTAACTCAAAATTTTCTAGTTAGCTTAGTCATGCTTATCTTTAATTTAAAAGGTTATAACTAGTAAAATTTTTATGTAGTGAGACATTCGCTGCTTAAAAAGTGATAATATTCCCCGTCTCTTAATTTTTGTAGTCAATATCTTTTTACTTTATTCTTATTTCCATTTATTTGTGTGTATCTTGATTTTTACTCTTTGTTTTGCGTTGTTTATAATCATTTCCAGGTGATTCTTTCACCGTATATGGGATCTTTAAATGATCAGCCCTACCAATTGATGTTAATGTTATGGCAACATTACTTGATGTTTCTTCAACACGAGAAACAAATATTCGGCCAATCAATCATTCATTTACCAGTAGCAACAATCAAGGTTAGAATCTTCCTCCTTCTTCTTTATTTTCTTCTACTATTGCTTTTGCAGTTTCTTGTTTTGTTCAACTTGATCTATGGTTGTTACGTTATTATGCTTTTACTTCTTTTTCTTGTCCTACTACAAAAGAAATCTTCTTGTATTGTTGCTAATGCAACTACGATCACCTTTTTATTTTTATCAAAGTTGATATTATCGAGATTAGTGTTACTGTTGTTTGCATAGTTTAGGAGTATTGAACTAACTTAAAAAATCAATTTACTAAGAAGTTTTTAAAATATGTGCTCAAGATTCGGGTTGAAAATAGGTGTTGTTGGTTTATTGTAAAAATATATTGATCCTATTTGTTTCATTTTCCCTTGTGGTTCATCGTTTGTTTCTGATGTATAATGATCGACTTTTTTCTTATTGTATTGCCTCTTTATCTAGCCTCTATTTGTTGTTTTGTCTCTTGTATTTAACTGTTCTATTTTTATCAACAAATATCATTATTATGACTGTGTAATCTTTCTAGTTCCTATTATGAGGATTGAAATTTGTGATTTCTCAAAATTCAATGTCTTCCATCCTTTTATAGGGAGAGCTTGAAAACTGTGGTTATAGATTGGGTTATCTTGTGCAGTTAACTTATTTGTTCCTGACTTAGTTTTTCCCACTCAGCTTCTTCCCGTGGTTCAAATTCTTCTAAGTGGTTACTTGCTGCTAAACTGTCATTATCCGTTTACACTGTTATAGCTAGATTTTCTAAGTTTTTTCCGTAAAGGTTTGGCTCCTAATCATGAACAATTAGAAATATTACCTATATGATAGTACTATCACTTAGAGTCTTGGTTTCCAGTGAGTTATTTTCATCATGACCCCTTTTATCTTTGATCTCCTCGTTGTTCTTGAATAGTTTGTCCTCCTTTAGTAAGTCCACATTATTGTAATTCTCTGCTCCCTTCTATACTATAATATCGATCAATAACTTCATATTTTTCTCTGTTTATAAAAAAAAAATATTGTAGTATAGTTCATGTCCAGAAAGAGTAAAAATTAGGAGTTGTGTGTCTTCTTTTCCGTTTTCATTTCTGAAACCAAATGAACAATGTTATAGCTATATCCGTGTACACTGTTATAGCTATTTATGTCTAGAAAGAGTAAACATCAGGTAGCTCACATTGATCCACCTACTCCTATGCTATCCCATGCAGAAACATAATCTCACATACCTAGGTCTCTTCTATTAATTATTTTGGATGAAAATTAACTAACATATATAGTTGTGTCTCTTTGTTTCAATATTAGTTAAAGAAAATAAGAAAAAGAGTTGCACTCAAATGTGTGTCTTCATATTTGTTAAATAAAATAAGTATTGTGTTTCTTTGTAAAGAAAAATTATCTAAACTGTCATTAAAATATGTATGTATTCTAGTATCCTTCATGGAGTTAAATTTGTTCTTTTATGTTTTTCTTTTCTTTCAAAATGAAAATAAAAACTGAATCTCCCAAATTTGATATCATGTTTTCAACACAATATAAAAGATCATAACTAAGAAAAAAAATCAATAGTATGTGCAACATATACATGGCAAATCGTACTCTTCCCATGGTACTTGTCAAGTACTCTTCAAGTACAAGCCTCCCACATTTTTAAAATAACCTTAATAAATGCGTCGAGTCTTTACCATGGTACTCTTCAAGTAAAAGCCTCTCACATTTTTCAAGTTCTTCTTTAGTAGGGACACTAGAAAGTTGTCACTCATCTGCACATTCTTAAAGATTTATTTATTTGTTGTAGAAGTATTTTTTCTTCCTAATTCTTGACCCTTTTGAAATTGTAGAGGAACAAAATGATGAGCAAAGCAGGGATGAAAGCAGTGAAGACCTTACTTAAACAGAATTGGTTTGTCTCTATATCTACAAACATTCTAGCATTATATTTACTTTTTGGCCACATTTTAGTGAACTTAAATGAGTGCCAACGCTTAAACATTTTAGGACTATTTTTAAGTTTGGGTTAATATTTGTGAACATCAATGTATGTAAACTCTTTAATTGTTAATCAAGATCACGTATTTTTATCTTTAATGTATGGATGCTACAAGTTGAAGTACATATTGATTGAATATTTTCTGTCATTGTAACATAATTTATTTCAATAATAAAGAATATATACAGTTGCTACAATAGCCTGCAAGAACCATTCAAAAAGTCTATTACTAATAACTGTTGCAATAGGTTAGATGACCTGTTATAATAGTTTAAACATAGTTGTATAATCAAGTTGTTTCGATAGATCATTTGCAAGGGTTCGCAACTGTTGCAGCAACCGTATGAATCATTATTGACTAATGAATAATTCTTGCTATAGACAACATGTTGGAACGGTTTACAAATTGTGTCTATATAACCGTTACTATAGACATATCGCAACAAGCTTATATGCAACATATCATTTTTCGTTGCCATAATGCAATTGCAACACTCTTTAAGCCTATGGCAATGATTTTTCTTGTGTTGCAACAAACCTATTTTCTAGTAGTGAGCTTTGGAGAAAATGCCCAGATAAGCAAAGTTTACGAAGGATATGGTGACAAATAAGAGGTTAGTATGTTTTAAAGATTATGATAGAATGCAGCATTGTAGTGCTATTGCTACAAGGTCTCTTGTGCAAAAGAAGGAAGATCCGGTCGCCTTAACTATTCCATGTACGATAGCGTTGCTACACTTTTCTAAGGAACTATGTTATATCGGTGTGAGCATAAATCTCACGCCTCTATGAATTTATAAGAAGTTAGGCTTTGGAGATCGAAAGCCTACTATGATGAGGTTACCAATGGCTGATCGTAATCTGAAGAGGCCCATAGGTGTACTCCATGATGTGCTTGTGAAAATTGATCCGTTCCTCATTCCAGCAAATTTTTTTATTCTTGACTATGAGGTTGATTTTGTGGTCCCCATTATTCTAGGAAGACCATTCTTTGCCACTAGACGTGAACTGTTTAATATGGAAAAAAGGCAGATGAAGTTTAGGTTTAACAATGAAGAAGCAACTTTCAATATCTATAGGTCCATGAAGTAGAGTGGTGAGATCCAAATGGTATTTTTTATATCCTACATGGTTGAGAATGTAACCGAAGTACAAATTGAAGAGCTTTTAGGTGTTAAGGCTCTAGCGGAGGTCATCATGAATTTTTACATTGATGATATTGAAGTATGATTCTTTGGTGGTTGCACTTCAACAAAATGAATATTGTCAAAGCCAAAGAAATTGGAGTAACATATGCAGCATCGCGAGTCTCCACCACCGAGACCATGTATTGTGGAGTCCCCAAAACTAGATCTTAAGGCGCTACCACCTCATCCGAGGTCTGTGTTCTATGGTAGAGATGAGACTTTAACGGTAATTATTGTAGCAGAGTTAAATGGGCAACAAGTAAAGTGCTTAGTGGCGTTGTTGAAGAGTTTCAAAAGAGACATTGCTTGGACTATTGCGGATATTATTTGGATTCCTCCCGTTATTTTCTCCCACAAAATCCAAGTCATGCCCGATCACAAACCAAGTATTGATCACCAAAGAAGGTTGAATCCACCTATGCAAGAAGTAGTGAAAAAGGAGATAATCAAGTGGTTGGATATTGGAGTCATTTATCCATTGCGAACATCAGTTGGGTTTGTCATGTTCAATGTGTGCCTAAAAAAGGTGGGATGATTGTGGTACCTAATGAAAGGAACGAGCTTGTTCCGTTGCGGCCATTGACCGGTTGGACAGTTTTTATGGACTACCGGAAGTTGAATGCTTGGACTGAGAAGGACCACCTCCCAATGCCTTTCATGGATCAACTTTTAGACAGACTTGTAGGCAAAGGTTGGTATTGCTTTATTGATGGTTATTCAGGCTACAATCAAATCTATATCGTTTCATAAGATCAAGAAAAGAACGCCTTCATTTGTCCTTATGGGACTTTTGCATTCACAAGGATGTCGTTTGGGTTATTTAACGCGACAACCACCTTCCAGCATTGTATAATGTCGATATTTTCTGATATGGTGGAGGACACTATTGAGGTGTTTATGGATTTTTTTTGCATAGTGGGTGACTCCTTTGATAGGTTCTTGAGTAATTTGGCTGAGGCGCTAAAAAGATGCGAGGATTGTAATTTAGTGATAAATTGGGAGAAATTTCACTTTATGGTGAAAGAAGGCATAGTTTGGGGCCATTGCATCTCGGAGAAGGGGATAGAGTTTGATCGAGCTATAGTGGAAGTGATATAGAAGCTTCCTCCACCTATCTCTGACAAGGGTGTGAGAAGTTTTCTTGGCCATGTTGGCTTTTATCAGAGGTTTATTAAGTTTTTTTTGAAAATTGCACATCATTTATGAAAACTGCTCAAGAAGGAATGTATGTTCTATTTCGATTAATCTTGTCTGAAGGCATTTGGAGAGTTGAAAGATAAGTTTGTATCTTCACCCATTATTATTTTACCTGATTGGAGTGATCCATTTTGGGTGGTGTGTGATTCTAGAGGGGTTGCACTTTGTATGGTATTGGGACAGAGAAGGGATAAAATCCTTCACCCATCTACTATGCGAGTAAAGCCTTGAATGAAGCACAACAGAACTACACAATAAATGAACATGAACTTCTTGTGGTGGTGTTTTCATTCGAGAAATTTAACTCCTATTTGCTTGGCACGAGGGTTAGAGTACATACCGACCATTCTACTTCGAGGTACTTGATGGCGAAGAAGGATGCAAAGCTAAGGATGATCAGAAGGGTATTGTTGGTGGAAGAGTTTGATTTAGAGGTGAACGACAGAAAGGGGACTTAGAATAAAGTGGCCGACCACTTGTCCATATTGGAGGATGAAATTATGCGTGAATTGGGAGAAAAGGCTGAAATTGAAGATGCGTTCCCAAATTAACATGTATTGGCTGCTTTTGAGGATCTTATCCCATGGTTTGCAGAATTTTCGAACTGTCTGGCAAGTTATGTGGTACCGTCAGATTTGATCTTCCACTAGAGGAAAAATTTGATGCATGATGTGAAAAAGATCTTTTGGGCTGAGCCTTATTTATATCGGAGTTGTGCCGATGGGATTATTCATCGTTGTGTATCTGAGGTTGAGATATTGAATATTCTGGAGGTGGGTCATTCCTCACGTGTGGGTGGGCACCATAGTGGCATTCGAACTACGCACAAGATCTTGCAGTGTGGGTACTATTGTCCAACCATCCACCAAGATGCTCATGAGTTCTCCAAAATATGTGATCGGTGCCAATCAGATGAAAGAATTTCGAAGAGGCAAAAGCTTCCCTTGAATCCTATTCTGGTGATTGAGCTATTTGGTGTAATGGGGGTTGACTTTAAGGGCCCGTTTGTCAGTTCCAATGTGATGAAGTATATTCTTGTGGCGCTTGACTATGTGTCGAAATGGATGGAAGCAATTGCGCTTCCAAACAATGAAGGAAAAAGTGTTACCGCATTCTTGAAGAAAAATATCTTCTCTAGATTTGGTATACCTAGGGCTATTATTAGGGATGATGTCTCTCACTTCTCTAATAAATTGTTCAAAGGGCTATTTGGAGAAATATGGTGATCGCCATTATATGGCTACTCCTTACCATCCATAGACTAGCGGGCAAGTTAAGGTATCCTGTAAGGAGATCAAACAGATTGTGGCAAAAAATGTGAATTCCAATAGAACAGATTGGTCAAGGAGGATAGATGATTTTCTTTTGGCCTACCGCACTGCATACAAGACCGCCATTGGTATGTCTCTGTATCAACTTGTATGTGGAAGGCTTGTCACTTGTCGGTCGAGCTAGAACACAAGGAGATGTGGGCAATTAAGAGACTAAAGATGGACTGGACTGAAACATAAGAACAAATACTAAATTGGTTGAATGAGCTTGATGAGTTCCGCTTAAAGGCCTATGAAAGTTCAGCCATCTACAAAGAGAAGATGAAGAAGTATCACGACCAAAGGATTGAAAAGTGAGAATTTTCAGTTGGTGATTTGGTGTTTCTATTCAACTCTAGGCTACGCTTATTTCCGGTCAAACACAAGTCCAAGTGGACAGGGCCATTCCTCATCACTAAAGTGTTCCCAAATGGAGCGATTGAATTGGAAAACAAGGAACGCGCAAAGTTCACATTAAATGGAGAAAGGATAAAGAACTATCTTGGGCATGCAGAGAGTTTTCATGAAGTCGTTGAGGCCTATATTCTTGATGAAGTCTGAGTTATCAAGGGTCTGTGTCATTCCGCAACGTTAAAACAAGTGCTTCTTTGGAGTCAACCCAAGGTGTACCCTCTACCAATGATAAGCTTGGTTTTCATTGTAATAATAGTCGTAGTTTGTTTTAGTTTTTCTCATTATTTCTTTTTTTGTTGTGTGCTAGTGTTGTCTAGAGATTAGTATAGGGTTTGTGCCTCAAAAATGTCAAGAAAAACACAAAAAGAATGGCCTAATTTGTGTTACATGTGCAGGAAGAAAAACCACAAATCTACAAAAAATGGTCTAGTGCAGAGGTCTATGGACCCCATCGACGGACCGTTGATGGTGACCGTAGATCTCAGGTATGTTTTAAATTTTCTCTAAGTCTAAGGTCATTGACGGTCACAATCAAAGAATCGTGAATCGATGCACGACCTTTCAACGGGGTTTCGTGGAACAAAGTTATACAGTGATCCGACCAGACCCGACTGGTAATATTAAAAGACACCCCTTTCAAATCCCTTCCCTCTTTCAATTTTCTTTCAAATTTCATTCCTTAACCGTTTCAACCCATCATTTCCTCTAGACTTCACTTCCAAAATAAACTGCCTATCTCTCCAATTTCTTCCATTTGTTTCCCTCAATTCCCAAACACTCTCTCCCCAAATTCTCTTTACCTCCATTATCAAGAGGCCGATTATCAAGTTCATACGAGTAGTCTACTTCTTCAAAGTGCATAAGGTAAAAGAACCACACCACTACTATGAAAGGTACTTCGATTTCCATTTACTTTGAATTCTCGTTCATATTTGTATAAGTGGGTCTTGACCTCGGGACTGAATTAAGTGAATTTTCATGCTAAAAGTTGTGTAGTTACTTCCCTTGGAATGATAGACTATGGTTGTGTAGCAAATTGATCTGCCTAAAATATTGTGTGTCTCAATGTGTATAAAAGTTCTGACTTACGGTTCCATATTTTTACTAAATTTGGTTCGATTGTTGCACAAACTAAGAACTCTAGGAATGACAAACTAGTATTTGGTGTGTTAAAATGCATGTTTAAACTTGATTGTGTAAAAAAGAGTCACTACAGTAACTAAAAAATATGGAACTTGACAAAGACATGAATTTTGTCCCAGGCCGAAGTACGAGAGCCCGTATACAAACCATCAATCAATCGACGGGCCATCGATGGCGTCTGCCGTTTGAAACTCCCAGAAAAAGCTTAAGTTACAAATGAGGAAAGTAGACCACGGTCCCTTGATCTATCGACGGGCTATTATGTACATCCATCGTTTCCTTCAGAGAAGCCTATTTTAAAAAATCCAAAAATAATTTTAAATGTTAGACGACAGACAGTATCTACGGATTGTCGATTGATCGACAGACCGTTCTGCACGTCTTTTGTTTTCATAAGAGAAGTTAGTTTTGAAACCATCCAAGAATAAGCCTGTGTGTCAGACGACGGACAACATCTACGGACCGTTGATTGATCGACGGACGGTTGATGGGTCTCGTCAATGTGAACGTTCAAAAAAGAACTCTATTTTTATTTTTAAAGTTTTCTTATCTCCATTGTTTTTCAAGTGTGTAGTTCTGTTGTTGTGATACTTACAACTACTTCTCAGGTACCGATGGTGCCAAAGAAGGACAATGTCTACGTCAAGAGGTGAAAATACAAATGGGTCGCACCATTTCTTAAGTTAATCAACGAAGACACTGACCATGAGCAGGACTCTCCATATGTTCCTCCGTGTACGCACACTCTACCAACTACATCCTGAGTTACTAGGGGCACCCCACGGAAGGTGAACCCCAACTTAATCACTGCCTCCGTGTTTAATGAGGAGCGCCAATAATCGGGACACCAACCAGGGTTGTGTCTAGTTCAGAGGAGGGCTCAGCATCCGGGTCCGGGTCAACCTTTGCTTTAAGTTCTATATCGGCCCAAGACTCAGGGTCGAAGATATTCACTGCCTACGATTCTAACTCTTAGGGAGATACGGGGTCTGGGGATTGAGAAAAAGAAGCCTCATCTGATGAGGCCACTAGTTTGGAGGCTGCACCTACACCCCGACCAGATGACCCCACTCCGGTTGCCAATTAATCTAACCGACGGTGTGTGGAGGGGAAGTCGCAGGTATATAGAGACGCCAGAATGCTCAAAGAGAAGGTGGTGATGACCTGGTTTGTCATAGAGGAGAGCCGAGTCCTTACTAGGAGTTTGCACACAGTCCCTGAGGTGCATAGACATTTTTAATATCCACAAACTACAAAAGATTTCTTGCTATTTGGACAATTATGGAGAGCATATTGTCTCCGAGTTATATGCCTCCTATATATCTACTCTCTAATGGTCCATTAATAGGCGGGCAAAATAGTCCAAATAATACCCCTCACCTCTACTCTAGTCCAAGGCTGCCTGGTTGACTAATCAAAATCCACCATCTGCCACTTTCTCTATGGCACCAACACCTTCTCATAATGGACTCACACTACTTTAGAGTTTGACTGCATTTATGAGATTGTACAGAGTGGTGAGTTTCAGAGGAGTGCTAAGCAGTGTGAGGCGATTAATAAATGGCTGGCTCAATACCTCGCGATAGATGGTGAGAGGGCAAACTGGATTGTAGATCCCATAGGGATGATCAAGAAGGATACCCACACTTTTGTAGCCATGTTTTTCTGGCTATTAGTCAAACACTGATT
>CM040625.1:45801223-46024117 GCA_022817965.1 Solanum lycopersicoides | reverse complement strand
ATTATCACCCTTCAAAAAATCTGAAAAATGGTCTTTTTTCGGATGATTTATAGCGAGGATCACGCGTGGGCTTCAAGACATCCACCACTTACCCTATTCCGTGTCTTATCATCTTAGATGTGCTAGGGGACGATGGAGTGCCTTATTGCAATTTGATTGACTTTGTCAACCAATGGCGGACAGTCTGATATAGGGACTTGATTAGGGATGAGGCCAACGTTAGAGCACCTCGCAGAGGGCTCCCTGATGAGGTGCCCTCACCTGAGCTGAGAACCTTGGAAGACCCAAGGGGAGATAGCCCTAGGGACTGACCTTACCGTACCAGAGCATCCAGATCCCACTACGGCCTCTTCTGACTTGCAGGGCAAGTTAGGGCACCCGGCTCGTCCAGATCCACGCTTCCATTACCGCAGCATGAGTACCTATAAACTCGAGTCCTGCAAATTAGAGGCACAGATGGCACCCTGATCCACAAAATTCAGCCTTGGATGTTGAGTCCTTGCAGAGGGAAAGGACCGCATAGATAATTCAAGTGCCCAGCTGTGGCAGCAACAAGATTCATGCGATCCACAAACGCCTTTGATGCCTTTGAGCTGCATTATCTATAGAACGACAAGCCCCCGCCACTTGAACTCTCATATTTTTCTATTTTTTTTTTTTTTTTTTTTTTTTTTAACATCACTATGCACAGTCAAGTAATAGTACAAAATACGGAGAGATAAGGAAACATAGACTTAAGAGTAGGAAGTCTAACCTCAAGAGCTGAAAAGATGAGGGTAGCGGGATCTCATGTCGGCCTCAGCCTCCCACGTAGCACCCTCAACAAGATGATTTCTCCACAATACCTTCACTGTGGCAATCTCCTTGTTCCTCAGCTCTTGACCTGTCTGTCTAAAGATCTCAACAGTACCTCCTCATATGACAAGTCTTCATCAACCCCCAAACCTTCAACAGGTAGAATCGATGGTGGATCACCTAGGCACTTCTTCAATATAGAGACATGAAATACTGGATGAAGAGAAGCTAGCTCCGCAGGCAATGCTAAATCATAGGCCACCTTACCCACACGCTGTAGGATCTCGTATGGCCCAACATAACTCAGACTCAACTTCCCCTTCCTGACAAACCTCATCACCCCCTTCATAGGTGATATCTTCAGATAGACCTGGTCACCAACATCAAACTCTAAGGGCCACTTTCTGTTATCTGCATATGACTTCTGCCGACTGTAAGCAGTAGCCAACCTGTCCCTTATCACTCAGACCTTCTCTAAGGACTCATGAATGATCTCTTACCCAACATGGATGACTCTCCAACCTCGAACCAACCAACTGGAGATCTACACCTCCTACCATACAGTGCCTCAAATGATGCCATCCCAATGCTGGAGTGATAACTATTATTATACGAGAACTCTATCAATGGCAGATGGTCATCCCATCTACCTCTAAAGTCAATTACACACGCTCTCAACATGTCCTCCAATGTCTGAATGGTGCGCTCTGCCTGCCCATCAGTCTGAGGATGAAAGGCAGTACTAAGCTTTACCTGCGTGTCCAAGCTCTTCTGGAAAGATCTCCATAAATGTGAAGTAAACTGAGCTCCTCTATCTGAAATGATAGACAAAGGAATCCCATGCCATCTCACAATCTCATCAATATAGAGTCTCGCATAATCCTCAGCTCTGTAAGTAGACTTCACAAGGATAAAGTGGGCAGACTTAGTCAATCTATCCACAATAACCCATATGGAGTCATGCTGCCTCCTAGTCCTCGGAAGACCAACCACGAAGTCCATATTAATGGCCTCCCACTTCCAAGTCAGAACCTCAAAAATCTGAGTCAGACCGCGAGGCTTAAGATGTTCTGCCTTAATTAGCTAACAATTAGGACACTTGGCCACATATTCTGCAATGTCCTTCTTCATTCCATCCCACCAATAAATCTGCTTAAGATCATGATACATCTTGGTGGAACCTGGATGTATGGAATATCTGGAACCATGGGCCACTGCAACAATCCTGGTCCGCAAATCATTCACATCTGGTACACACACCCCATCTTGGTATCTAAGTATGCCATCACCTCACGAAGCGAAAGACTCATTCATCTTCATCAACACTGAGTCCTTCAACTCCATCAACACAAGATCTAGATGCTGACCCTGATTGACTTCAACTACCAAGGATGATTCAGATCTAGGATGAACTGAAACATTCCCACTAGCAGAGTGAACCAATAGCAGACCCAGTCTGGCCAGTCTGTGTACATCTTTCACCAACTCCTTCTTCTCATCCTCAACGTGGGTTGTACTTCCCATGCTCATCCTGCTCAAAGCATCAGCTACAACATTAGCCTTACCGGGATGGTAGTGAACATTCATGTCAAAATCCTTCAACAGCTCCAACCATCTCCGCTGACGTAGATTCAACTCCCTCTGTGTGAACACATACTGGGAAACTCTTATGGTATGTGAATACATCCACATGCACTCCATACAAGTAGTGCCTCCACAGCTTCAGTGCAAACACCACAGCTGCCAACTCCAGGTCATGAGTGGGATAATTCTTCTCATGAACCTTGAGCTGTCTGGACGCATAGGCTATCACCTTACAAACCTGCATAAGAACACAACCCAAACAAACCCTAGATGCATCACAATAAACAGTGTAATTCTCACCACACTTAGGCAAAGTAAGCACCGGGGCTGAAGTGAATCTGTCCTTGAGCTCCTGGAAACTCTTCTCATAAGTCTCCGTCCATTCAAACTTGGCTTTCTTCTTAGTCAAAGCTATCAATGGGGCAGCAATGGAAGAAAAGCCCTCCACAAACCTGCGGTAGTAACCAGCCAATCCCAAAAAGCTACGGATGTTAGTGGGAGTAAAAGGCTTTGGCCAGTTCTTCACAGCCCCAGTCTTCCTGGATCCACCTCCACGCCCTGATCGGACACAACATGACCCACGAAGGTCACTGATCTAAGCCAAAATTCACACTTGCTGAATTTGGCATACAACTGATGTTGTCTAAGTACCTGCAAGATTAGTCTCAAATGTTGTTCATGATCTTCCTTGGTCTTAGAGTAGATAAGAATGTCATCAATGAATACTATGATGAAAGAGTCAAGGTATTCACGGAAGACTCGATTCATGAGGTCCATAAATGCAGCAGGTGCATTCGTAAGACCAAATTACATGAGTAAGAACTCATAGTGACCATAACGGGTACGAAAGGTTGTCTTTGTGATATCTCCATCCCTAACCCTAAGCTGATGATTCCCTGAACGTAGATCAATCTTAGAGAAGAAACTAGCCCCTTGGAGCTGATCAAACAAATCATTTATTCTGCGAAGTGGATAATTATTCTTTATAGTGACTTTGTTGAGCTGACGATAATCGATACACATTCTAAGGGTTCCATCTTTCTGTTTTACAAACAACACTAGCGCCCCAAGGGGATATGCTCGGCTGAATGAAACCCTAGTCAGTGAGATCTTTTAACTGTAGCTTCATCTCTTTGAGTTCAGCTGGAGCCATTCTGTAAGGAGGAATTGAAATTGGTTTAGTATAGTGTTGTAAGTCGATACCAAAATCAATCTCTCGAGGCGGAGGGACTCAAGGCAAATCATCAGGAAATACATCTAGGAACTCATTCACTACAGGTACTGAGTCTATGGAAGAAATGTCATGATCTAAATCATTAACACTCACAGGATAACACAATAACCCCTTGGACACCATTTTATTGGCCTTAAGGTTAGAAATCAAGAGGTTAGGACGACTCGAGTTGTACCCCTCCCAGACTAGCTCCTCTTCATTACGGAAACAAAATATCACCACTCTATTAGACATTCCAAGCAAGCATAACAACTGTGAATCCATTCCATGACACGAATAACATAAAAATCATGCATGGGTAACTCAACCAAGTTTGCACACATAGTCTTACCACTTATCACTATTGGGCAACCCTTGTATACTCTATCAGTTCTTACATTTTCTCCTAAAGGTGTACTAACCACTATAGGATCATGCAGAACTTCAGGCAATATCTCAAAAGTGAGAGCAAGCAAAGGAGTTACAAAGGAAAGTGTAGACCCTGGATCAAGTAAAGCATAAACAGAAGTTGAGAATACTTGCAACATACCTGTGACCACATCAGCGGACTTCTCCTGCTCCTCCCTGCCCTTCAGGGCATAGAACCTATTCCTCTTAGGAGGCTCGGCTGCTGCTGCACCCTATGGATTGGGCCTAGGCTGAGCATTACCTCCAGCCTGACCTCTGTTCTGTGGGCAGTCTCTAACCATGTGCCCACTCTTACCGCAACCGAAGAAGGCATTAGTGACCTGTCTGCACTCTCCACTGTGAGCTCGTCCACACTTAGCACAATTATTTTTAGGACGCTGCATCTCACCTCCATTTCCCCTCTTGGGCTCAGGTCTGCCTCCTCTAGGTGTTGTACTCCTCTGAAAGTTAGACTTCCCAGAACTCTGTTCCCCTTCTTGAACCTGGGCTGCTCACGGACGCCAAAATTGTTTCTGTGGCCTCCATGTCTGGGACCTGCCTGATCTTGAGGCTTAGGCCTCCTAGCATCACGAATACCCCTCTTTTTGCGGCTGTCCTCTACCTGCTGGACATGCACCATCAACCTGGAGAGGTCCATATTATCATGGAGCATCGCAGACCGACACTCTTCCTCCAGATCTCAATTGATTCTTGTGAGGAACCTGCTCGTGTCATCACTGCTGTTAGACACAAGGGAAGTAGCATACCTGGATAATTTAACAAACTTCAGTACTCACCTTATCCTTGTTGTTAGATACTAAGGAAATTAGCATACTTGGATAGCTTAACAAACTTCAGGGAATACTCCCTGACTATCATAGATCCCTGCTTAAGGTTGATAAACTCCTCAACCTTGGCCTCCCTCATTTCTCTTGGAAAGAATCTCTCCAGAAAGGCTGTCTTAAACAACTACCAAGTGACTGGAACTCCGCCCAAAACTCGGCTATACTGCCACATCTTCCACCAAGTCTGTGCCACATCCTTGAGCTGATAGGAAGCCAGCTCAGCCTTCTCAGTATCTGTGGCCCCAATAGCCACCAAAATCTTATGCACTTCGTCCACAAACTCCTGGGGATCCTCTGAAGTCTTGGACCCTATGAAAATAGGAGGATTCATCCTCGTAAAGTCTCTCAGCCTGTCAGCCATGCTACGAACCGGTGGGTTCTCCCTCTGAACATCCTGCCGGTTGACCTGGGCAGTCATAGCCTTGGCCTACATCGTAATGGCTTGTGCCATCTGGGCCAAAGATGCCCTCACCTCAGCATCAGTCAACCCAGCTGGGTTAACTGTTATATCTACTCCTTCAGCTGGAGCGTGGGGTGGAACCTGATTGTTCCCAGCAGCTGCACCTCCGCTCCTCTGACCAATGGTTCTCCTAGTATTCATTCTCTGAAAACAATAAGAATTGATGTTAGACACGCTCATAACACCAAGAAATTAGACATTAGAAAAAGCACGATAAGATCAGAAGAAGGAAAATTTTCCTACGCATCATGCAGTCTCTAATCCAGGATAGTGGTGAACTTCATTACCATGACTTAGAAATTACTCAATTTGATTGATGTGAACTTATTATCTTTGGAATTTAACCTAGTGCTCTGATACCAACTTTGTCACGACCGGAATCTAGACCTCAGACGAGACCGGCGTCGTTGACCTCTTAGAGGTCGCAGAGAAACCTATATACGTCATTCTTACTTCATCTAGGTTAATTTTAGCGGAAAATTTGAAACTTTTTGTTTCTTAACTTACTTATTAAACATTCTCATTAAATACATAATTGTTCACCATCAACCATCTAATATTAAGATCATCAAATGAAAGAAATACTGTAATATAGTAATAAAGATGTACTTGCCAAAATGGCATCAATACAATGTCTGAATAAAACAGGAAAGAAACGCTAGTGGAACATGCTCCACTAGCTCAACTCTAAAACTAAGCTAGAATATAAATGGCAGCTTCCTCAAAATGCATGAGGAGCTACCAAGTCCGGATAAATACTCGATGTCCGGATAGCTTCAGCGTCAACCTGTAGCTCTAGCGTCCACCTGTGCCTGCACCTAAAATTGTAGAGTTGTATAGGGTTAGTACACACTTGTACTAAGTATGGGTATATTCAAGCACACACCAAGGACATGCATGAGAAAAGATAGCTCTTTCCTACAACATGATTATGGTAAGTCAAGTCAGTGGACTTGCCAAATTGAGATTAGGAAAGTTAGTGAACCTTCCAAATTTGGATTAGGAAAGTAATGCCATGAGAGTAACATGCATCATCATAATTATCATACTGCACACAGCACATAACATCTTACATATTGCACATATCATATTGCATATAGCACATAACATATTTCATATCATTCATTCATATGCCATGAGACCTTGGAATCATGGACTTAACATTAAGACTTCCCAGAATGAGTGTTCAACTTATGATACCTCAACTAGGGAATCTTCATTAGCAAACACAGAGTCTGCTTCGTTCATTCATACGTACTTCATTTCATTTCATTCATAGGCCAGTGTTCACACCAGCTATACCTAGGGTGTAGTTTAAGACTTTCATCGGGTTTTCTGTGCAATGATCAAGAATAACCTAGTGTCATTACCTGAGTCTAGCTCACCTCTTGATTATCCTATCCTAACACCTTTGGTATCATTCATTTCATTATGTGCTTCATTTGAGGCTGGCCTCATTCTTTCATTGAGAACTTTAACTTTAACCGACATAGATCATGTGAGCATCATGAATCCTAGTGTCTTCCCCACACCGAAAATCGATGGAATCACCGGCCAAGGTGACCCAAAAACATGCTAGCGTACATGGGAATTTAACCCCGCCAGATCCCTATATTGGCAGTATAGGTTTGAAAACCAGGAGATATAAGGATACCAATACCCGGCAAGCCGGACAGTCTCATCTCATGAGAGTTACGTGAACCTCCGCCCTTCCCTAAAGAAGGCGTCACCGTTCATAGCTAGTGTATCGGTGCTCAGTATAAAGTTCCATTACATTCAACTCATACATCATGGAAGCTGGCTTCTAGTATGAGGACATCATAGCTCATTAGATGATTTCTCATCTCATCATTAGTATTAAATGTATTAATCTCAATACATTTATTAGAGTGTTCATAAAGAGTGGTCTCTTCATTAACTTTACACTCTCATAGGTGAGTACGTTTTAGTAACATATACTTAGGCTCATTTGAGATTGTTCTCATCTTTTACATTAGCCTCATATCATGTTGTCACCAAATTCATTAACATTAGCACATTTCCTCTTCATAATTACTCACCCCATTTTACGTGAATGTTCATTTAATCATATGCCAATATACTTGGCCATTTGTGTGTTTCACACTCTTACTTAACCCTTCTAGGGTTTCGTCATTTCATTACATAATAATCATTTCATCGTATGCCAATGCACTAGGCCATTTAGTGTGTGTTACACTCATACTTAACCCTTCTAGGGTTACATCCTTTCAGTACATACATCTTAGGTTCACTTCTTTAAAACGTATGCTAGACTTATGAGTCTATACACACAAGCCATGAGGCTTCATTCATAATCGTTAAGTGATTCATACATTCCTAAGATTTTGTAGTACAAGACTTATGTATCTTGTATCTATGCCAAGATCTTGATTTCGATCTAAGTAGGTTGCATTATTCTTGGATATTTTGTCCACGTATGACTTATATATCAATACGGAAGTTTGGGCAAAGAAACCAAAGTTCGAATCAATTGGATAACATTTACATTTTTCATTGATTTTATTTTTAATCTCCATGACATTGGGACTCTGAATTGAACCCCAACATTAACATTGTATCTTTATTTTTATACTTGGTTTTCCTCTTAGTTTGGCCGAAGGGTTGTGGGTTCGAACCCCCACAACCCCTTTTTATTTTTCATTAAAATACTATAGTCCCATTTTGCCTAAATCAATAGGTAATGGGATCAAACCCCCACGGCCTCTTTTATTTGTTCTTCATTTTTGCTGGGAATTGGGAGGTTGTGGGTTCGAACCCCCACAACCTCCTTGTTATTTTTCATTATATTCGCTTCAATAGGGAGGTTGTGAGTTCGAACCCCTACAACCTCCTTATTTTTGCTTTTAATTTCGCTAGAGGCTGTGAGGTGGTGGGTTCGAACCCCCACAACCTCCTATTTTTTTTTTAATTTAATTTCGCTAGGTTAAGAGTTTTGGCAGTGAGGTTGTGGGATTGAGCCCCCACAGCCTCACTTTATTTTTCTTAATTATTTCGCCTTCTCCTTTCCAGCCTTGAGGTCGTGGGTTCGATTCCCACGCCTCACATTTTTTTTCTTTATTTTCTATTCTTTCACTCGCTTCCTGGAGGTCGTGGGTTCGATTCCCACGCCTCCCATTTATTTAATTAATTAATTACTCTCTCCTTTCTCTTCCAGCAGCCCGAGTTCGATTCCCCCCAGCCCCATTTTTCATATCCTTTTCACGATTTACAGTAGCTACACGGGTGAGGTCACAGGTTCAAATCCTGGTGGCCTCACCCTTTTGAAACTCATTAATTTCCAGATTTCTCACTAAACTTTAGTCTAAATTAATATTGCATAATTGCTGGAAATTTTGGTCATTTTTCCATTCATTTTTATCAATGTTTTTACTTGATTCATATGGGGTATTCATATACCATTTTAACACATTTTTAGGCGCATCTTTCATAGTTTTATTTGGCTAGAAGATTGTTATCCAATCAACCACATTTCATCACAATGAACATCACTTTGTGCACAACTTTGGCACCTAAAATACAAGGATAAAACATGCCATTTCACACCTTCCAACAGTGACTAAGTTCACTGCCAAACGTGCACACACACATAATTTTTTTTCGATCACACATTGGTTGTCATTTTCGTGATTTCACGAACATAAACATATTCACATCCAACACAAAAACATCACACATACCTAAATCTACCAGCAAACAAAACCTAACCTACGAATCATTGGGAGCTAGTGACAGGGACATGCAAAGGGGGAACAACCCTAGTTTTCGGAGTGAATATCTTGACTCTTAAGGGGTCTCTTGGGAAAGGGACCAAGAGTGAAGAAACCCATACCTTAATTGATGTTCAAACGTAGAAGTTGCTGCCCAAAACCCTCTCAAAATATCAGTCCAAGCCTCCTCAAGTTTCACCACCAACTCGATCGAATCTTCTCTTTGCCTTAACGTTTTTGGTTTGCTTGTTTTTCTTAGATTTTTTTGTGAGTTCTTCAAGTGTGAAGAACTTTTGTTATATTCTCTGTTCTTCACGTTAATTTGGCAGAGATAACAAGAGAGTTTTGAACGTGAAAGTATGATAGAGGTGAGAGAGTGAAACGTGTGAAGTTGTTTAGGATTAGATGATGACTTAGTCAATTTAGGACTCTCCATAACAAACAAAAATCTGATTTATTTAATAATACTTAAAGGACCACTTTGCCCCTACAAAAATCAGATTTTAATCAACAATTAAATCATCAATTTGTTGCTTTTAATGGGGCTCGAACTCGGGTGGAGTGACCCTTGCAAAATGGACCATTTTGGGTCAACCCGAGCCTAATTGGTTCTTTGATTAAATTAATTAATTAATTAATTAATTTCTTAGGGTAATTATGATATTTCCTTGGCCTGGAAAAGACCATTTTACCCCTGGACCCTAAAAACTTAAGATTTCCTCCTTTTTAGTCCGGCAAAGACTCCTTCGATTAAATATTCGTTTTCGAGAGCCTCACATGGTTGGTTCCAACCTTTCCAAGCTCAACTAACTCCCCAAGTTAGTTGGCTTGGCCGTAGTAAGGGTTCTGAGGTCTGTTTCTACGCGTATCAATCCGTGTGAACCTTGGTATAATCGCAAGCATTCTTGACACGTTAAGCATTTATCTTATTCATTTTTAGGGTTTTACACTTGGAATTTGTCAATCATCCAAGTGGGTAGGTCCTCACTTTCCGAGGGTGATCCCAATATCGAGCTTATGAAGTTGTTTTAGTTTTAAAGATTCCTATGTTCTTTCTTTTTTCATTTGAGTACGAATTGTATAGCCTATATGTGTCTCTTTGCGTTGATGTATGGGCTATGCCCAATTTGATATAATCTTTATAGATGTGTATGAGATGAGAGAACCTTTAAATGTTCTATCTTATATACATACTTATGTGTAATAAAAGTAGAAGACTATGTAATCTTTCTATACAAAGGGTCTATGTATACTGGATACGAATGTGTTATGTGTATGTAGAGGTCTATGTAAACCTCAATGTAGAAGTAATGAAAAGTTTTAGGTTTCTCCGCATTTTTAACCTATGAATGTAATGGTGTATGCTAAAAGGCTAGTTTATAGAGGGGGTGCTCCCCGGAAGTGGTAAAACTAATGTTTTACACCGTTTATAGAGTTAAATATTTTTTAAAAAGTTTAAATTAAATATTTGACTTTTACTTATTTTTAAAAATTTATAAATAAAATAAAAATATGTTTTATTTTTCTATTAAATACAATAAATAAGCTAGTTTTTCTTATTTATAATTTATTATTAGGTACTCAATTTTTATTAGTTTAGAATTATTTAAATTTTATATTATATTATAAAAAATAATATATGCAACGTCCCTCAAAATGAACTAGGTTAAACTAGAGCCAAACAAGTGTTTCATGAGGTTCTAAGGTCCGAAAATGGTATATAATGATGTTTATAGGGAGTTTCCAAACTTCGGTGATGTTTGGATGTCAAACATTCAAGAACGTCGATGAAGTTTGATAGATGTGCCTCGAAACATGCTTGTGTGTCTTAGTGTGTTTCGTCAAGTTTTATGTGTTAATTTTTCTGAATTGATGTGAGAGGTCCTTAATATGTGTACGAGTAGTTTTGGGTTGGAAACGTCCAGGCAAAACTCCCCAAGGACCAACCAAAGTGTCCTTGAGGAGGACCCAACATGGGAGAAGGAGCTGTCAAAAACAATATCACCTACAGAGGGCAGTCGACGCCTCGTAGCCAAGGCGATGCACCGTAGGTGGAGGTGTAGATGGGGAAATAGTCTAGGGAGCTTAATCTCTCATTTGCAAGGCTCTATCCCAATCGACGGTTGCGAGCATGGCCCGTTGTTGGGATGACGCCTCGTAGACTGGTCCATCGTTTGGCACCTGCATATTTTTTGCAGGTGTCTCGGCCAGCTCAAGGGTGTTTTGAGGTTTTTACCTAGCCTTCCTAAAATTAGTTAGACGATTTCTTAAGGATTTTTTGGGTATTTTAAGTATATAAGTGTAACACCCTGAAATGAACTAAAGTGAACTTGAGCTTCGTGATTGTTTTATTAGTTAATTTTGTAATAAAATGAGTTATATTAGTGTTCTTAGGCAGTGTGTGAAGTGTGGTTATGTTTGGAGGTGAAACGTCCGAGAACGTCCATGATGTTCGCAAAGTGTGCCTTAGAAAGTGCTTGTGTGTCTTGATGTATTTGAGTGAGTTTTACGTGTTCGTTTTGCTTGAAATTTGTGTGAGATGTTCCTAAGACCTATACGACTATGTTTAGGGGTACAGCGTCTAGGTACGACCCCACCTAGGACCCATGAGGGGCCCTAGAAGAGGACCCCAATGTCTAGGCATAATTTGCCAAAGCTGCCCAAAAAACAGCCCCAAACGATGGATGGAATCGACTCCCCTTGGCTCAATCAACGCCCCGTCGTCTAGGGGAGTATGTTGTGACTTAGTGTAGGGAGATCAAACCTCCATTCAATAGCTACAAACCCAGACGACACCCAACATGGGCCGACATTCAGTCAATGCCCCGTTGCTTTGATCCGTCGATGGTGTCCTGCAAAAGTTGTGGGACACGGTGCCAGCTTTGGGTGTTTTGTGTAAATACACCCTATGTATTTTAGGACTCTGGGATCATATTTTTAGGGGTTTTGAGTTATATTAGATTGGTTTTAAGTCCTAGACCTAGACAAGACCCCTCACTTCAAATATTCAAACTCTCTCTCTAAAACCAAACTCTACCAAAGTCACCATTGGAGCTAAGATTCAAGTAAGAGATAGGATGGATGGTTGGAAGTGTTTCTTCATCAAAATTAGTGTGTTTAATTCTCATTGAGGTATTTTAGTCATCCTTGAACCCTCTTCCATTCAAGAAGTCATTTCCAGATGATTTCACAAAGGGTTTTCAAAATCTACTTTCTTCTATTTTTTATTCTAAGAATGGGTCTTCATGTAAAAGTGTTTTTATAGATTCAAATATGTTTCTTATAGTATTAATTGATGATTTTAATTTCAAGACCGTAATGAAATCATGTTTATGCATATTTCAAACTTTTAGCTTAAGAAATGGGTTAAATGAACATGTTTGTGTAGGTATGAACATTGGTTTCCTTATGTTGTCATTATGATTTAGGTACTACCCTAAGGGAATAATTATGATGAAATATTGAGGAATTGGTTATAGGTGGTGATGTCTTGGTTAAATGGTGAGTTGCTTATATTGTATAATTCTTATTAAGAATTGCTCTAGAGTGGTATGGTCTACCTTTTTGGTGGCGGTGTTTACTTGATGTATTTGGATATATTTGTCATGTATTGAGAGTATTGCTTTTAAGGCCTATTGTGTGAAATGAAGTGATACTGAAGATGGTTTTTTTAATGTCTACTATGAAGCTTGAATTGCATGGTTTGCTTATATTATGCCTAAATCAAGTAAGTGTATATGTTGAGCATGTTAAAGTCTAAAGTGTGATGAATAAAGGCCTAAGCATGTGGAGAAGTTAATGTAAATGAAATGATGCTTATGTGCAAGGTGTGTTCACATGTACACACACACTTGAATGAATGAATGAAGCTAAGTTAAGTAAAAATGGTAGTTTGGGGTGAACACTTTTCGTGAGTTTAGATGAAGTGTTTAGTAGCAACCTCACTACATCCTAAGAGCTTTCTAAGATAGGTTAGAGGATGAATACCCTTTGTGAGTTGAGATGTTGTGTTCCCTAGATATCCTTAACCTATAGTATATAATGTTTATCCGTGTGGAGTTATGCTTAGCACCGAGGGGATATGAAGAAGGGGTGGTTAGACTTCGTGAGTTGAGATGTTGTATTCCAATGTACCTCTTGAGATGAGTACTCCTTGTTAGTAGAGAATGAATTACTTAGTAGAAATTTCCTTATCCCTTAACTATGCACCCGCATAGGTGTAGATAATGGGAAAGCCATGTAAAAGCTTTGAGAATGATCTTACCCTACGCAAGTGAGGATCCCTCATCCGATAGGGGTTAATATTGGGATTCCATGTCTACCTCTCATGGTCTATGTCAGTTAAGCTAACCCCAACAAAAGAAATCAAAGCACTAAGTCTTCTAAAAGAGTGTACTACTTAGGGTAGGTAGTGTAATGGGACACTATCTATCCATTGCACTAGGTAGGCATTCCGAAAGGGGAGTCATATACGAATTGAGTTAGCTAAGTCTTCTAAAATAATGTATTACTTGGGATAGGTGGTTGAATGAGACGCCATCTATTCATTGTACTAAGTAGGCATTCCGAAAGGAAAGTCTTGGTGTGTCTTACATGAATTGAATGAGCTAAGCTTTCTAAAAGAGTGTAATACTTAGGGTAGGTTTTGGAATTGGACGTCATCTACTCATTGCACTAAGTAGGCATTCCCAAAGGGAAGCCTTGGTGTGTTGTTGAGTGTTCTTCTAATGTTTTGTCATTGGGTGGGGACTTATTCTCTCGAGGTGAGTAAGCCTAGACGGGGTAGTTTTGGGGATCACCTAGGTGTGTATTCAAGTAGGTGTATGGTCGTTTCCTTCATGTCTTATCTTGGTGAGTCTTAGGATATCCTTAGCTAGGGAAACTCCTACGGAAACGAGTTCACTTCCTCTTGGTTTCAATTTGGGAGTTTACTATTTTGAGATAAAATGAATTTACTGTAATATTGAAAAGGGTTCACTTTAACATTTTAAATACTTCACTGTAAAATTGTTCCTTGATAAAAATTATGGAAATCCTTTCCTAAGTGCTAAATGATGATCTATATATTGGTTTACTTCTATATTCCAGAATTTTTACTCAATTGGCATGAAAATGTATTTACACTAAAATGTCCCTTTTTGCATGTTTTTGTATATGTCATACTTAGTACATTGCTTGTACTAACCCCATACTTTTCTATACTTAATAAGTATAGATTGTAGGCTTTTGAGGACTAGAAGGCTAAGTTTGGGAATCTACTCTCTCAAGACAAAGTATGTCCTCATATATCCGAGGGCATAGTCCTTTTTTCTTAGTTTCTATCTTTAAGACTTAATGTGTATTTATTTTAAATGTAAAGGGTTGTGTCCCTAAAATTATTTATGTCATTTCTTTTAGATGTCTTGTTAAGACGAGATCATTCCTTAACTTTTATGGAAGATTTTCCTTTTATTTTTTTATTCGTGAAAAGTTGTAAATTCCGTACTACTTTTCAATTCTTATGTAGTGAATGATAGATCAGGCTTGTACAAGACCTCCAAAAGTATCAAGTACGCAATTATTCCGACCCATGGGTGCTCGCTTCTTCTAGGGGGTACTTTCGGTTCGTGACAAACTTGGTATCAGAGCATAAGGCTATTAGAAATAGCTTAGGGTCTTAAAGTTTCACAAGCCACGTCTAGTAGAGTATTTGTCATTGGTGTGAGTCGCGACACATCCATGATCAAGAGGCTATAAGATGATAGAATTTTAACTTTCTTCTCTATTCTGATGTCGTGCCTTAGAGTTGAATTCTATAAGATGTCTTTTAGAAACCTCTTCTCCTTGTGTTTATAGGACATTAATACGAGGATATCAACCACTAGAAGGGAGGAGGGAGGTGTAGCTAATGAGAGGATCCCTCCCTGTGTTGACCAAGTTTCTATAGTCAGCCTAGAGGGAGAGAATGAGGAGGTTCCTCTTCAAGAACCTCAAGTTCCTCCGGAACGTCAAGTGCCTCCAATGCCTCCAATGCCTCGAGCTCCTTTTGTTGAAGTGGATATGACTAATGCGGAGTTGAGGGATGACCTAATGAATTTGACCCAACTCATGACGTCTCAAGATCATGTCATTAATAATCACTTTGTTGCCCAAGATATTAAAGGAGGTGGACCTCAACCTATTGCTAGTACTCCCGCTTCTAGAATTCGGTATTTCAAGAGGATTAACCCTCCTAATTTTCATGGAACTTAGGTTGATGAAGATCCACAAAGTTTCAAAGTGGCATGCTATGGGTGTGACCCCTAGTGACAAAGCGGAGCTAGCCACTTACCAACTCAGAGATGTGGCTCAAGTGTGGTTTGAGCAATGGAGGGGTGAAAGACCTTTAGGAGATGGTCCGGTTAATTGGGAGGAGTTTAAAGAGGCTTTCCTAGATAGGTTCTTTCCCCTATAGTGGAGGAAGAAGAAGATTGTTGAATTCATGAACCTTCGTCAAGGGGGAATGAGTGTACAAGAGTACTCTCTCAAATTCACCCAACTCTCTAAGTATACCCCAACCATGGTAGCCAACCCTAGGGCTAGCATGAATAAATTTGTGATGGGAGTGCCTAGCTTGGTGGAGAAGGAGTGTCGTACGACAATGCTTCTTAATGACATGGATATTTCTAGGATCATGTTGTATGCCCAACAAATTAAGGAGCCCAAAATTAGGGAGATAAAGAAAGAAGGTAAGAGGACGAGGTCGGATGATTTTAGTCACCAAAAACCTAAGAGGATGTTCTTTCACCAAAACTCTTCCATGGGGAACAAGGATATGTCTCCAAACCAACATTCCCAAGGTGGTGGCCATACTTTTGAGAGGACTAGGTGTGCTTCTTGTGGGAAGCAACATTTGGGTAAGTGTATTGCCGGAACGGATGGTTGTTTTAGTTGTGGTAGTAAAGGCCACAAGATGAGGGATTGTCCTATCATAAAATTAAAAGGGAAAGAAGTCAATCAAGCTCCTCAAGGTGGTCTAGATCCCAATGCTCCAAAGAAGAATCGCCCCTATGGGATGGGAGCTAGGAAGGATAACTAATCTCGAGTTGATAGTCCCGATAAGCCTTAGCTCTTTATGGTTGTTGTTATTATGTTATAAGATGAGTTTATACGGTTTTATACTTCATATGATTATGCCTTCTTGATAATGAATGGAATTGTGGAAATTCATGCATATTTCACAGTTTAATAGTGAATTATGTTCAGTGTAAAATTTTTGAATTTTGAAAAAAATTGCCATGTCTTTAATTGGAGTTTCAATGTGTATAAATGTGATGTATATGAGAATTTTTAATGTTGGATAAGGTAGTTCCTCCATAAATGAAGGATAAGGGTGAGTTTTGAATTTGTGAAGTTTTGCAAAAGTTGCCTGTGTTGCAAGTGATTGGAAATGTGAAATGGTGATCCTTGCTAGTTGGTGACTTGACTATGAATGTTTGATCATGATTGTAATTTGTTATGTTTTGCTCATGTAGTCCTCTATGGTCTTAAAGTTTTAGTGTGGTTCGAGGATGAATGTTATTCCAAGGGGGGGAAAATGTAACACCCTAAAACGAACTAAGGTGAACAAGAGCTTCGTGATTGTTTCTTGAGTTAATTTTTTAATAAAATGAGTTATATTAGTTTCTTAGGCAATGTGTCATGTGTTTGCATTCAAACGTCTGAGAACGTCCATGACGTTCGCAAAGTGTGCTTTAGAAAGTGCTTGTGTGTCTTGATGTGTTTGAGTGAGTTTTACGTGTTCGTTTTGCTTGAAATTGGTCTGAGATGTTCCTAATACCTAGAATACTATGTTTATGGGTTTAATGTCTGAGTAATACCCCACCTAGAACCCAGGAGGGTCTCTAGAAGAGGACCCCAATATCAAGGCAGAATCTGCCAAAGCTGCCCAAAAACCAGCCCCAAACGACGGATGCAATCAACACCCCTTGGATCAATCGACGCCCCATCGTCTAGGGGCGTAGGTTCGGACTTATTTTAGGGGTATAAACCCTCCTTTCAACATCTGTAGACCCAAATGACGCCCAGCAGCACAGGTCGTCGTTCAGTCGACGCCCCGTTGCTTTGGTCCGTCGATGAAGTCCTGCCAAAGTTGTGGGACACGGTGCCAGCTTGGGGTGTTTTATGTAAATTCACCCCATGTATTTTAGGACCCTGGGATTATATTTTAGGGTTTTTAAGTTATATTAGACTAGTTTTAAGTCCTAGACCTAGACAAGACCCCTAACTTTAAATATTCAAACTCTCTCTCTAAAAACAAACTCTCTCAAAGTCACCATTGGAGCTAAGATTCAAGGAAAAGATAGGAGGGATGATTGGACACGTTTCCTCATCAAAATTAGTGTGTTTCATTCTCATTGAGGTATTTTAGTCATCCTTGAACCCTCTTCCATTCAAGAAGTCATTTCCAAAAGATTTCACGAAGGGTTTTCAAAATCTACTTTCTTCTATTTTTGATTCTAAGAATGGTTCTTCATGTAAAAGTGTTTTTAATGATTCAAATATTTTTCTTCTAGTATTAATTGATGATTTTAATGTCAAGACCTTAATGAAATCATGTTTATGCATATTTCAAACTTTTAGCTTAAGAAATGGGTTAAATGAACATGTTTGTGTAGGTAAGAACTTTGATTTCCTAATGTTGTGATTATGATTTAGGTACTACCCTAAGGACATAATTATGATGAAATATTGTGGAATTGGTTATAGGTGGTGATGTCTTGGTTAAATGGTGAGTTGCTTATAGTCTAGCTCTCATGGTCTATGTCGGTTAAGCTAACCCCCCACAAAAAAATGAATGTACTAAGTCTTCTAAAAGAGTGTACTACTTAGGGTAGGTAGTGGAATGAGACGCTATCTATCCATTGCTCTAGGTAGGAATTGATGTACCGTGATTTCGCGGTACTTTCAATGCTTTTTCCTTAAGATTTGGGTAAGTCAAGAGCCTTTTTGTAGTAATTTTAACATGTTTTTATCTTTTTTTTGCAGGAAAAATGTCCAAGGCCAAAACGCAAAAAGGAAGATGATATTTAGTGATGAGGTGACCCACGAAGGCCATCTACGATCCATCATTCCATTGATGGACTGTAGATGCTGACCGTCGACAGATAGTTCAGGCATCTGGAGAAACTCGGGGAAATCTAACAAAGTGTGGGGCTATGAAAGGATCGTGATCGACGGACCATCCTGTTGAATCGTCGATAAGTTCAGAGATAGTCCCAGTACCCGAAAATGAAGAAAGTCTACGTATGGAACGACGGAAGGCATCGACGAACCATAAACGCATAGACAGACCGTGTTGTTGGTCCGTCGATTGATTCAGAGAGGATGCCAACTGAAGGATGAAAAAGATGTCAAGTCTTGACTGATAGAGGCAGTCGACGGTCCGTCGTTTCATCGACAGACCGTCTTTGGGGGTGGTCGATTACATATGCGTTTTTGGACAACTTTCCTTATTTTAATTTCTTTTAATTTATGACAATGTTTTCTATAAATAGGGTGTAAAACCTCATTTTTGGGGTTGGATTCTATTACTATTGTTCTTAGTTTGTGTTTGGATTTTGGTTTTTGTAACTTTAAAATTAATTCAATTCCGGATTTGGTTTTCAAGTGACTTCTTGTTATTTCAAGTTGATTTTCTGGATTTTCTTCGAATTGTCAAAGTAAGTTAATATTTTATTGTTTAACAACTATGAATTGTGTTTTTATATGCATGGGTAACTAAATCAACAACTAGGGTTGTGGGAACCATGGGTGATTAACAAAGTAATCCTAGCTTAATAACGATTCTCAAATAGGTTATTGCATGTATTGATAATTCGTTCGTTTAGAAGTCTTTTTAACTACTGCACGTGTTAAAACTCTCCTTGTTGCTACTTGCTGGACCAAGAAGGTAGTTAATAAGAAAAGAATTATCAACATAGATTAGTTGGATACTATCTAATAGGCTAGTCTCGATTGGTGCGAAGTAATAAATAACCCATTCATCCGATATGATCCTTAATATGAATTAAAGAAAAGGGTTAGTAGCTTATACACACTTAGTCGGACCAAGGTACGGGGTGAAAATCTCTAATTGCCGGACCAAGGATTTAGAGATACCTAACTTATCACTTTGAATGCAAAACACTAGGGCAGAATTGTTATATCTAGGAATATGGCGTTATGAACCTATAGGGAACACTTACACCCTAGTTTCTCTCACAACTTGATAAAAACAAAAGATTTACTCCTGTTACTTGTTATACTTAGAGTTACTAAACAATTTTGTTTCACAAAACCCCTCCCTTTAATTAACTATTTTCGGAAAGAACTTGCTAAATCGGAGTAATTGTATATTGAAGTTAAGTCTAAACCATTTTCTTTGTGGGATCGACCCCAAGTGAAATTCGAACATCAAAAGTCGGGTGGTTTACTACAAGAAATCCTAATTCCTTATTGGAATTGCGAAGACATCAATATGGATTTTGTGGTAGGTTTGCCTAAGACTAAAAAACAATATGACTCCATATGGGTGGTGGTGAATAGGTTGACCAAGTCCGCTCGTTTTATTCCCGTATAGTCTACTTACTCAGCTTCATAGATGAGATTGTGTGTCTCCATGGTATTCCGTTATCCACCATATTGGATAGGGGTGCACAATTGACATCTAGGTTTTGGAGGTCATTCTTAGAAGGGTTGGGTACCAAGGTGAAGTTGAGTACCACTTTTCATCCCCAAACGGATGGTCAAGGGGAGCATACTATTCAAACCCTTGAAGATATGCTTAGAGCTTGTGCCATCGACTTCAAAGGAAGTTGGGATAAGCACTTGCCTTTGGTGGAGTTTTCTTACACTAATAGTTTCCATTCATCCATATCCATGGCTCCTTATGAAGCCTTGTATGGTAGGAGGTATAGATCTCATATTGGGTAGTTTGAAGTCGGTGAGTCTTGGATACTTGGTCCCGATTTGATATATAGGACTTTGGAGAATGTTCATATTATAAGAAATCTCTTGCAAGCGGCCTATAGTCGGCAAAGTCTTATGCCGATCATAGGAGAAGGGATGTAGAGTTTGAAGAAGGAGATAAGGTGTATTTGAAAATTTCGCCTATGAAAGGGGTGGTTAGATTTGTCAAGAAAGGAAAGTTGAGTCCTCGTTATGTGGGTCCCTATGAAATCTTGCAAAGGGTTGGTAAGGTTGCCTATGAATTGAAACTTCCTAGTGAATTGGCTTAGGTTTATCCTTAATATGAATTAAAGGAAAGGGTTAGTAGCTTATACACACTTAGTCGAACCAAGGTACGGGGTGAAAATCTCTAAATGCCGGACCAAGGATTTAGAGATACCTAACTTATCACTTTGAATGCAAACCACTAGGGCAGAATTGTTATATCTAGGAATACGACGTTATGAACCTATAGGGAACACTTACACCCTAGTTTCTCTCACAACTTGACAAAAACAAAAGATTTACTCCTGTTACTTGTTTTACTTAGAGATATTAAAGAATTTTGTTTCACAAAACCCCTCCTTTGAATTAACTATTTTCGGAAAGAACTTGACTAAATCAGAGTAATTGTACATTGAAGTTAAGTCTAAACAAATTTCGTCGTGGGATCGACCCCAACCTAATAGTTGGGTTCTTTACTTGATACGACCGCTTATACTTCTTTAGGGAGGTGTAATTTGAGCTTATAAAATTTATGTGCCGCTGCAGGGGAAAGTTCCTTTTAGATTAACCTTAATAACATTACTGAAGCTTAGTCAATGATTTCCTTATTTTACTTTTTCTTTATTTTTTGTTTTTTTCAGGTCTAGCTCTAGTGTATGCCAAGTACACGGAGCCGAGGAAAACTGCTACTTCCATTAGATCCTGAACTTAACCGTACATTTCGAAGAATGGAAAATTAGCAGAACCCAGTCAATCTTGGTTATGGGTTAATTAGGCGGCCTCCACTACCTGTTGAGGTACACAATCAGGTAGTTGCGGAAAATTAGGTTGATGATGCTGTGAGGATGCAACCTCCCGGACCATATCCTCAAGATTTATGTAGGGGCAATATCAATATCATTGATTCTGATGGGTTTCTTATCCTACCTCCTCTACCCCATGGGCACACATTCGAGGTTACTAGTAGTTTGATGCAGATGCTCACCGCAAAGGGTTTGTTTGCCGGGATACCATCAGAGGATCCCCATGATCACATAGCCAAACTGAGGTATGTGTGCAATAGTTTTGTGGGGAGGACATATTTAGATATGAACGTCATCGAGCTGGGAGTGTTTTCTCTATCATTGACTGGAGATGCCGCGATATGGTTTACTGAGTTTCCCTACAATTTGATCTATACTTGGGATCTGTTGAGGGATATGTTCTTAGCTCGGTACTACTCGATGTCCAAGAAGCTCAACCACAAGGATAGAGTGAACAACTTTGTGGCACTGCCTGGAGAATCGGTAAGTAACTCTTCGAACAGATTTACTGCGTATCTGAGAGGGGTTCGAAACCACCCCATTGATGTTGAGTCGTTTAAAGAGTACTTCCATAGGGGTCAAGATGATAACAATAAAGCAATACTCGATACTATTGCGGGGGTTCTTATGGTGAGTGCATATATGCCAAGATGGCAGAGAAGTTGGAGAAAATCTCGCAACAACAAGGATTGGAGTACTACAAAGTTAGACACTGAAAGAAACACCTCTGGAGTGCAAGATACACACAATCCGGATGCAGATGAGATTCGTGAGGAGATGACTCAAATGAGAACAGAGCTTGGGTTGGTATTCAAACATGTCACTCGAGGTGCAGAGAAGGTAAATGCGGTGAATTACTTGACTAAACCACCACCGCCAGCGGATAATTACTATTATATGAAGAAGATATTTATGCAGTGAATAATCGGACGTTTTTTTTTTGACCAAACACCTAAGGCTCTAATCAGGAGAATTGGCGTCAAGGTCAAGGAAATCTAGGTCGGAACTACGGTAACTACAACAGAGAGGTCCAGTATTTTCGAGATAGGAACTACAACCGCGACAAAAACTTCAACCAGGGTAACTATGGTAACAGAAATGATCGGAGTGAGCTCTATGTTCAACCTCAAAATCGTGAAGTTGCTCCTAGGGATGGTGGAGGTAGTATGGCGCGAGTTGAGGATATGTTGCAGAAGATGAGGACGAAGTTTGATGCTTGATGAGCACGCCAAGGAATTGAGAGGTGATTTAGCTAACATTCGGCAAAAGGTGGATACACATGTGGTCTCAATTAAGCATCTTGAGTTACAAATGACCCAATTCTCTACTACTATGAACCCACGCCAATCGGGCACTCTTCCTAGCAATGCCATTAAAAATCCTAAAAATGATGGATATTTCATGGAATTCACTACTCGAGAAGGTAAGCAAACTATTGATCCACCTATGCCATCTGTGGTAGAAGATGAGATGAGAAAAGATGAATATGTGGTGGAAACTAGTGGAGAATTGGTGGACAAAACGGTGAAGGAAGCAGAGGTCGCTCAGAAAGTGGTCAACATTCCTAGACCTCCACCACCATTCCCTCAGAGATTGGTGAAGAAGACCGAGGATGGTAAATACCGGCGTTTTATCACTATGTTGAAAAAACTTTCCATCAATGTCCCTTTAATAGAAGCTTTTGAACAAATTCCCCGTTATGCTAAGTTCATGGAGGATATGGTTACGAAGTCGGTAAGTTTTGAGGATGATGACCGAATGCAGCATTTTAGTGCTATTGCTACAAGGTCTTTGTGCGAAGAAGGAAGATCCGGGTGCTTTCACTATTCCATATACCATCAGATTATTACACTTTGCTAAAGCACTATGTGATCTAGGTGAAAGCATAAACCTCATTTCCATTTATAAGAAATTGGGTTTGGGTGACCCAAAGCCCACTACAATGCGGTTACTGATGGCCGATCAAATAGTGAAGAGGCCCATTGGGATACTCCATGATGTGCTCGTGAAAGTGGAGTCGTTTATATTTTCGACCAATTTTGTGATTCTTGATTGTGAGGTGAACTTTGATGTCCAAATTATTCTTGGGAGGCCGTTCCTTGCCAGTGGTGGAAGTTTGAAGAGGTTCAAATAAGCGATTGGTTGGACTATTACAGACATTATTTGGATCCCTCACGGTATTTGTTCACACAAAATCCAATTCATGCCCGATTACAAGCCAAGTATTGAGCATCGGAGATGGTTAAATCCACTTATGCAAGAGGTAGTGAAGAAGGAGATCATTAAGTGGTCTGATGCCAGAGTCATATATCATATTGCAGATAGTAGTTGGGTATGCCTTGATCAATGTGTGCCCAAAAAGGGGGGCATGACAGTAATACCTAATGAGAGGAACAAGCTTGTTCCAACGAGGCCGGTGACCAGATGGAGAGTCTGCATGGGTTACCGGAAGTTGAATGCATGGACTGAGAAGGACCATTTCCCTATGCCCGTCATGGACCAGATGTTAGACAGACTCGCAGGAAAAGGATGGTACTATTTTCTTGATGGCTATTCAGGTTACAATAAAATATCTATTGCCTCGGAGGATCAAGAGAAGACCATCTTTACTTGCCCTTATGGGATGTTCGCATTCAAGAGGATGTCGTTTGGGTTATGTAATGCGCCGGCCACGTTCAAGCGATGTTTGATATTGATATTCTCCGATATGGTGGAGGACACTATTGAGGTATTTATGGATGAATTTTTTGTTGTGGGCGACTCCTTTGATCGGTGTTTTAGTCACTTGGCCGAGGTTCTAAAAAGATGTGAAGATTGCAATCTTGTGCTTAATTGGGAAAAATGTCACTTTATGGTGAAAGAGGGTGTAGTATTCGGCCATCGCATCTCGGAGAAGGGGATAGAGGTTGATCCAGTAAAAGTTGAAGTTATAGAGAGGCTTCCCCCACCATCTTTGTAAAAGGTGTGAGAAGTTTTATGGGACATGCGGGATTTTACCAGAGGTTTATTAAGGATTTCTCAAAAATTGCACATTCTCTGTTCAAATTACTTGAGATGGAATGTAAAATTCTATTTTGATGAATCCTTTCAGAAGGCATTTGGAGAGTTGAAGGAGAAATTAGTGTCTGCGCCCATTATTATTTCCCCATATTGTAGTAACCAATTTGAGGTGATATGTGATGCCAGTGGGGTTGATCTTTGAGGGATCGTTTGGTACAAAGATTGATAAATCAGGGATTAGTAATGCAGGGATTAATAGTGCAGGGATTAGTAATACAGGGATTATTTTTATCAAGTGTTTGGTTCATTGTTTTCGACCTCATCTTATGTTTGGATTAAAATTTTATAAAAAACTTCTTTCCAATTATACCCTTAAATTCTTATGCAATTTGGTTAAGGTAAATAATTGCCGGATAATATTTTTTTATGACCTTCTAACTAGCTAAGAAAAGAATAATTTTATCGTCATGTTTGCCTTTTTTCCCTTAAATTATTTGAGGATAAATAATTGTCATCTTATTAAATTGATCACTTACAAATGTCAATTTTCAATTTTAAAAAAGATAAACTATCAACTTTTAAAATTGAAAAGATGATAAACAATAGTAAAATTGAATAAACCATCTACATTTACGAATAAAATTGCAAGTTGTAATTTTTGTATGTATTCAATGTTATAAATTGTTGAAAATACAAAATATTAAAAAACCGCACAAACATTTAGTTATTTGTTTATTTTCTTGATTTTATGTTTTATGGTTGTGCTAGTAAATTTATTTAAATAAATTAGCTTACAAATTATTTAGAGAGAGTTAAATAAGTTGTAAGATAATTTATTTAAATAAATTTACTTGCACAACCATAAAACATAAAATCAAGAAAATAAACAAATAATAAAATGTTTTGAGGAATATTTTTGTCTTTAGTAGACTTATCCCATGGTATTATATCCCATGTATTGCTAATACCTCCAAATAGAAGGTATTAATAATACATCATATAATACCATGTAGGAGGTATAACTAATCCATGGATTAGTTATACATAGACCCAATTTCCTACCAAACGTAGTACTAAATAATACCATCTATAATACATGGACTATTTGTTTTAATGCGGCCTACCAAACGACCCCTGAGAGGTAATGGGACAGATAAGGGATAAAATCCTTCACCCTATCTATTATGCAAGTAAGGCCCTAAATGACGCACAAAAGAACTATATTGTGACAGAACAAGAGCTTCTTACAGTGGTATTTGTGTTTGATAAATTTTGCTTCTATTGGCTTGGTATGAGAGTAATAGTTCATATTGACCACTCAGCTTTGAGGTACTTGATGGACAAGAAGGATGCGAAGCCATGGTTTATTAGATGGTTGCTATTATTGCAAGAGTTTGATTTTGAGGTAAAAGATAGAAAAAGGACTGAAAATTAAGTTGCCGATCACTTTTCTAGATTAGAGGATGAAGCTATGCGAGAGTTGGGTGAAAAGGCTGAAATTTATGATAACTTCCCTGATGAGCATGCATTGGCCGCTTCTCATGATTTGATTCCATGGTTCGCTAATTTTGTGAATTATCTTGCTAGTGATATAGTCCTATCGGACTTGTCCTTCAATCAGAGTAATAAGTTAATGCATGATGTGAAAAAGTTCTTTTGTAATGATACTTATACCGGAGTTGTGCTGATGGTCTTATTCGTCGTTTCGTTCCAGAAGTTGAGATGTCAAGTGTCTTGGAGGCATGACACTCCTCGCTTGTGGGTGGGCACCATAGTAGTATCCCGACTGCCCACAAGATTTGTCAGTTGGGTAATATTTGCAAAACATTCATGAAGATGCTCACAAGTTCGCCAATTAATGTTATAGATGCCAAAGAGATTGAGAAATTTCAAAGAAGCAAGAGCTCCCTTTAAATCCCATTCAAGTTATTGAGTTATATGTTGTATGGGGCTTTGATTTTACAGGACCGTTTGTGAGTTCTCTTGGGATGAAATATATACTTGTGGCGGTTGACTATGTGTAAAAATGGGTTGAAGTTATAGCACTTTCTAACAATGAAGGAAAGAGTGTCACCGCGTTCTGGAAAAAGAATATCTTCCCCAGATTTGGCACACCTAGGGTCATTATTAGTGATGGTGCATCTCACTTTTGCAATAAGTTGTTCAAAGGGCTATTGGAGAAATAGGGGGTTCTGTAACATTCCGGAAAATTACATGTCTAGTGAAGAGCCCAATAGGTCTTTAAGAATGTGTATTGATGGTACATAGTCATCCCAATGCCATATATTGAGAAGTATTGGGCATAGTATAGAAAATTGGCTAAGGGATATTAGCCAATTTCTATATAATACCCAAATAAGCAAAATATTGGGCATATTAGAAAATATTGGCTTGAAGGGTGTTAGCCAATTTTTCTAAGTATGAATAAGCACTGCTTAAGATTGTACCTGCAAAGAAGACGCTAAGCTAAAATAGTGATCTCTAATGCAATACTCTAGGTATGAGGCATCCAAGTGTCAAGCCTAGATATTATAGCACATTATCAATTAAAATGATCATGTAGATTTAGCAGTGCCCAAGGACATAGTGAGGATCCTTGGGACAATAAGTAAACATTCCAAATGAACCATTATGAATAGTTAGTTAGGAAAGTACAAGCAACACATGTGCAAGCACATGTGCAAGCAAATGTGAAGAAGCGGCCAAAGGAGGGGACCACCCTAACCAAATTTGGTTAGGGTAGTTACGGGGCAGGCGTGTGCAAGGGTCCCTCCATGTGGGGACTAACTCCCTAACTAAATATGGACTTTAATTAACTGACCTAACTATCTAACTAACCTAGGACTAACCGAAATAAACCAATTAGTGCACCTGACAACCTAATACATAACCGGGTGACACTAACCTAGTAACTAGTTAAAGAGACAACCTAGTACCTAACCTAGGATGGTCCAAAAGGGTTAGTTATGGTCCCAAAGAGTTATGTGTACTTTAGTAATTACCCTAGATCACTTAATTAATCAAATTAGCATTTTAATTAATTAATTTAAATGGTCAAAACGAAATCCTTACACTAACCTAGTAACTAGTTCAAGAAACATCCTAGTACCTAACCTAGGATGGTCCAAAGGGTTGGTTATGGTCCTAACGACTTGGGGGTACTTTATTAATTACCCTAGGTCACCTAATTAATTAAATTATAAATTTAATTAATTAAATCAAATGGTCAAACCGAAATCCTTACACTAACCTAGTATAACTCAAGAAACATCCTAGTACTTAACCTAGGATGGTCTAAAAAGTGATAGTGATGGTCTCAATGACATAGGTGTAGTTTGGTAATAAAAGGTCCCTTAATTAATTAAATTAAGAAATTAAGAAATTAAGGAAAATTCTCAAGCAAGGCCGACACTCCTAGGAAAATTCCAGATTTGACTAAGTGTTATGTTTTCCTATTTTTAGTCAACTTAGGAGGGACGTTTTAGTAATTAACTAATTAATTTACTTAATTAACTTAATTAGACTGAGTTGAATGAGTCAAGATCAGTTCCTATGACTTATACTCACGTTCAAACACTAGGAAATACATGACGCAAAACAGTAAGCAAGCGAACGAAAGAAAAATAGAAAGTTCCATTGATGCTCTTAGGCGATTTCAAGGTTTTATTCAAGGCTTCGTGCAATGTGATATTCGTTGATTAAGTTATACATAAGGTATGGGTTTCTCTCCTGGAATTCTTTTCTTCAAGAGTACATCGTTCATAAACGTTGATATGAAGATACTAAATTAAAGTAAGCGATTAACGTGAGTAATAACATAACTAAAGATGTCTAAGTTAAGAAAGTGACCAGAATGAGGTGTTCAAAGAAGTGAGACAAGCCTCACTTACACCTAAGCAACTATATTAAAAATACTCACGAATGAAGGTGTTAGAACGTGTGAGACAAGTCTCATTAACACCAAAGATGTTATGTAAGGACAATTCACATTTCATCAATGTAAAGAAAAGGATGAGAAGTCATCAATAGAGTAAGTAAATCTCAATCTAGAAGCAAGCTTCCATAATGTTTGAGTCAAATCTAAAAGATAAGAAGATAATAAAAGTGAGCAAAGCACTGAATGTTCTTCTTGCGCGTGTAAGTCTCATGAGACGAGGCTACCACCTAGGTGGATAAGTAGTCTCCTTACGTCCCTAGTATTCGAACTATGTCTAGCCAACATAGGAACTAGCATGTGGTTTCCACCTAAGAGAGCTAGGTATGTTTCGATCTCACCTTGGCCAGTGAGATCACCTCTTTTCGGTGTGGGATAGACACTGGATTTCATATTTAGCTCACATGATCTATGTCGGTCAATGATCAAAAAGATGTTATTGGTTCATTATAGCCGTGAGCCACTACTTTTTGGTTTGGAGTAAACAGATGATACGGATTCTCCTTAGCCGGGAATCACCCCTTTCGGTGTGGGAAAGACACTGGATTTCATGAGTAGCTCACATAATCTAGATCATTTTAATCGGTGAATCACCTCTTTTAGGTGTGGGGACGACATTGAATTTCATGTTAGCTCGCATGATCTTACTTATATAGATGTCTCTATGAAAGCAAGAAAGAAAGATGATGGAACGTATGTTCAAAGTGAGCTATGAAAGTAAGATCTTAAGAATTCAATTGCCAATATCACTACCAATGAAGTTTCAGCAAATAATGGGCAACGCAAAATAAAATTGGCTTATAATGACTTCTTATATGGTGCCAATAAAGGGGAGTAGAAACATAATAACAAATCAAAGCTTCATAACTTACCTAACATGAAAATGATGAAATAAGTGGCATAGCCAATAGAGACTGGCTTATGAAGTGTTAATGAATATAAAATGTAATGAACGACCCATTGTAAGGATAGTGAAATCATTCCTTAGTCCTTGGATTACTTACTTGATTCATTGTGGGTATGAGACTACAATGAATCATTACACTTGTAAGTAAAACATAGGACCAAAGGAATTATTGAACTACACAATGAGAAAAAGAAAAAGAATGAAAAATAATCTAAGTGTCAAAAATAGGGCTCTCGGGTTAGGGGACACTAAAATTTCAAATCTTCGCTCGAGTTGTTTTAAAATTATATTAATGATTCTAATGTCTTGTAATCACATAGAAATTGAGTAGTGTGCTTTGAATGCATTAAAATACATCATATTCATACCACAGTTCACAATTAACAAATTAGTACAGTCTAGTGACTATACATTCCAGAAATGGAATGTTGTATAGGAAGAGCTTTCCTTGATCATGCATAGCCTTATGTGTATGTGTGCATACACCCATACTTAGTACAAGTGGTGTACTAACCCTATACAATTTACTATTTTATAGGTGCAGGTCAGAGAGTAGATTGAAGACTAATTGCAGCGGTTTGGACTCAGCATTCCCCAGACCATTTGGTAGGTCCTCTTGATTTCGAGGATGCTACAACTTTAGTCAAGCCTAGTATTTAGACATAGCTAGATGATGTTGTCCCTAGCGTTTCTTTCAGATGTTTTATTTTCGGAGCTTTTAGATGTATGGCCGTGTTGGCAACTTATTAGTATATATTCATCTTCTGTTTTGAATTGGTTCTTTAATGATAGATGGTTGTTCTTTACTTTGAGCTTAGTATATAATTAATCTATGTAGCAACTATATGAAGTCTACGTATACTTCAGACGTTTAAAAAGTTTTAAATTTTCCCTAAATTTAACTATATGAATGTGATGAATGCAAGAAGAGGCTTGTCTGCGACCTCTAAGAGATCAACAACGCCGGTTCCGATTTGGATTCCAGAATCCAAGTTCTGAAAAACTTGGTATGAGAGCATGAGGTTAGATTACCTAGGAACTAAAGCTCAAAACAACCACGTTACGTAGTTTCTAAATTATGGTTGTGAAGCGCGCCACAATGATGACTTAGAGACTATGTGATGTTAGGAATTTCCCCTTCTTCTACTGTTTATCGTGCTATCTAGAGTTTTGACACTTTGTGTCATTGTAAGTAACTAACATCCTTCTTGTGTGCGCGAGTAGAAGAATACACACAAGAATTAGGATGGCCAAGTGGTCTAAGGGGCCAGACTCAAGATCTGGCCTTTCAAAGAAGGGCAATGATAGAAATGCCCAGCATGACTGAAAGACGTGTAGTAAGTGTGGTCGTTCGCATGGAGGTGAGTACATGGTAGATTCTAAATGCATGCCACAGGTGTTAATGAAGAGGCGGAGGCTGAGTTTGCTCTATATAAGCTCAAGGATGTGGCTCAGGTATGGATTGAATCCATAGGTGTTATGTTACGATAGACTGTCAAAATAGGGCAGTGATGTTTCAGTTTTCAAATGACTTAGAGTTGGAATGTGAAGGGCGTGTTTGAAATCCAGTAGGACAAATCGTTTTACATTTAAAAAACAATAAGATGATAGCTAAGGGGTATTTATACCACTTAGTTAGAGTCAATGACTTAGAGCAAGAAGTCCCTTCCATAGACTCTGTGTCAATAGTGAATGACTTTCAAGATGTCTTTCAAGAGGATTTACCAGGAATCCCTCCTGAATGTGATATTGATTTTCGTGTTGACTTAGATCCCAACACCAAACCGATTTCTATTACACCATATAGGATGGCACCAGCCGAACTCAAAGAGTGAAGTTATAGTTAATAGATTTACTTAATAAGGGCTTCATCCAGCCGAGCATATCCTCATGGGGTGCTCGAGTATTGTTCGTTAAGAAAAAGGATGGAACCCTTAGAATGTATATCGATTATAGGAAACTCAACAAAGTCACTATAAAGAACAATTATCCTCTTCCCAGAATCGATGATATCTTTGATCAACTTCAAGGTTCAAGGTTCTTTTCAAAAACAGATCTCCGGTCAGAGTATCACCAATTGAGGATAAGACAAGAAGACATTCGTAAGACTGCTTTTTGAACTTGATATGGCCATCATAAGTTTCTTGTCATATCATTTGGTCTCACTAACGCATCAGTTGCGTTTATGTACCTTATGAATAGGTTTTTTCGTGAATATCTTGATTCTTTTATCATAGTATTCATATATGACATCCTCATATACTTTATGACTGGAGAAGAGCATGAAGAAAACTTAAGAAAGACATTGCAAGTACTCAGAGAACATCAGTTGTATGCAAAGTTCTGTCAGTATGAATTCTGGTTGAGATCAGTGACCTTACTTGGTCATGTTGTGACCGAACAGGGTGTTGAAGTGAGTTTGGGTACACATGTGAAGCTTAGCACTGCTTTTTATCCGCAGACGGATGGACAAGCAAAACGTACCATTCAGACCCTTGATGACATGTTGAGAGCATATGCTATTGACTTTAAGGGGAGTTGGATAGATTTTCTACTTCCTACAGTCGTTATAAATCCTATGCAGATAACAGAAAGAGAGCTCATGAATTTGAGCTGGGTCATGAAGTCTATTTGAGGATATCACCCATGAAAGGGGTGATGAGGTTTGGTAAGAAAGGGAAGTTCAGTCCGAGGTATATAGGTCCTTATGAGATTTTGCAGAGGGTAGGAAATGTGTTGTACGAACTGAAGTTACCACAAGACTTGGCTTCTGTTCATCCAGTGTTCCACGTTTCAATGCTTAAGAAGTGTTTAGGCGATCCAGCATCCATCCTGCCTGTTGAGGGGTTAGGAGTTGATGAGAACCTTTCTTATGAAGAGGTTCGAGTTGAAATTTTAGATCATCAAGTGACACGGTTGTGGAACAAGGAGGTTGCCTCCGTAAAGGTGTTATGGACGAACCACCCTGTTGAGGGAGCAACTTGGGAGGTCGAGGCCGATATGAGTTCCCGTTACCCTCACTTGTTCTGTTCTTGAGGTTAGATATACTCTTCCTAAGTCTGATTTTGTTAAAGAAACTTTAAGTTTTAGTGAATTAGTTGATTGGGAATTGTAAGTCCATAATCGTGCGTTTGTTATACTTGCATTAAACGAGTAAAAATGAGTTCAGGTTTTCATTCATGTTGCTGTTTTTGTATACCGTAGACATGATTTTTGTTTTACAAGAGTTGATATGTGCATTAAATTAAGTGTGATTGTGAAGGAAGTTCCTCAATCTCAAATATGAAGCTTCAGACAAGCTTTGAGTAATATGCATCATCCAGAGTAAGTGTGAATCAAATATTCACAGAGAGTAAAATTTCAAGTATGCTAAAGTGTTTTCGAAAATCACCCTCTTTATTTTAAAATGATGTGTAGTGTCATTCGGGGACAAATGTTCCTAAGGGGGAGATAATGTAACATTTTGGAAAATTACATGTCTAGTGAAGAGCCCAATAAGTCTTTAAGAATGTGTATTGGGGGTACATAGGCTTCCCAATGCCCAATATTGAGAAATATTGGGCATTGTATAGAAAATTGGCTAAGGGATATTGGTCAATTTCTATATAATACCCAAATAAGCAAAATATTGGGCATATTAGAAAATATTTGCTTAAAGGGTTTTAGCCTAATTTTCGAAGTATGAATAAGCACTGCTTAAGATTGTACCTGCAAAGAAGACCCTAAGCTAAAATAGTGATCTCTAATGCAATACTCTGGGTATGAGGCATCCAAGTGTCAAGCCTAGATACCATAGCAAATGATCAATTAAAATGATCATGTAGATTTAGCAGTGCCCAAGGACATAGTGAGGATCCTTGGGACAATATGTAAACATTCCAAATGAACCATTATGAATAGTTAGTTAGGAAAGTACAGGCAACACATGTGCAAGCACATGTGAAGAAGCGGGCAAAGGAGGGGACCACCCTAACCAAATTCGGTTAGGGTAGTTACGGGGAAGGCGTGTGCAAGGGTCCCTCCATGTGGGACCTAACTCCATAAGCAACTCTAGACTTTAATTAACTGACCTAACTATCTAACTAACCTAGGACTAACCGAAATAAACCAATTAGTGCACCTGATAACGTAATACATAACCGGGTGACACTAACCTAGTAACTAGTTAAACAGACAACCTAGTACCTAACCTAGGATGGTTCAAAAGGGTTAGTTATGGTCCCAAAGAGTTATAGGACCAAAGGAATTATTGAACTACACAATGAGAAAAAGAAAAAGACTGAAAACTAATCTAAGTGCCAAAAATAGGGTTCTCGTGTTAGGGGACTCTAAAATTTTAAATATTCGCTCGAGTTATTCTAAAATTATGTTAATGATTCTAATGTCTTGTAATCACATAGAAAATGAGTTGTGTGCTTTGAATTCATGAAAATACGTCATATTCATACCACAATTCACAACTAACAAATTAGAAAAGTCTAGTGACTACACTTTCCAGAAATGACATGTTTTATAGGAACAATTTTCCTTGATCATGCATAGCCTTATGTATATGTGCGCATACACCCATACTTAGTACAAGTGGTGTACTAACCCTATAGAATTTACTATTTTATAGGTGCAGGACAGAGAGCACATTGAAGACTAATTGCAGCGGTTTGGACTCAGCATTCCCCAGACCATTTGGTAGGTCCTCTTGATTTCGAGGATGCTAAAAATTTAGTCTAGCCTAGTATTTAGACATAGCTAGATGATGTTGTCCCTAGCGTTTCTTTCAGATGTTTTATTTTCGGAGCTTTTGGATGTATGGCCGTGTTGGCAACTTATTAGTTTATATTCATCTTCTGTTTTGAATTGGTTCTTTAATGATAGATGGTTGTTCTTTACTTTGAGCTTAGTATATAATGAATCTTTGTAACAACTATATGAAGTCTATGTATACTTCATACGTTTAAAAGTTTTAAATTTTCCGCAAATTTAACTATATGAATGTGATGAATCCAAGAAGAGGCTTGTCTGCGACCTCTGAGAGATCAACGACGCCGATTGCGATTTGGATTCCAGAATCCAAGTCCTGACAAACTTGGTATGAGAGCATGAGGTTAGATTACCTAGGAACTAAATCTCAAAACAACCACGTTACGTAGTTTCTAAATTATGGTTGTGAAGCGCGCCACAATCATGACTTAGAGACTATGTGATGTTAGGAATTTCCCCTTCTTCTACTCTTTATCGAGCTATCTAGAGTTTTGACACTTTGTGTCATTTTAAGTGACTAACTTCCTTCTTGTGTGCACGAGTAGAAGAATACACACAAGAATTAGGATGACCAAGTGGTCTAAGGCGCCAGACTCAAGATCTGGCCTTTCCAAGAAGGGCGATGATAGAAATGCCCAGCGTGACTAAAAGACGTGTAGTAAGTGTGGTCATTCGCATGGAGGTGAGTACATGGTAGATTCTAAATGCATGCCACGGGTTTTAATGAAGAGGCGGAGGCTGAGTTGGCTTCATATTAGCTCAAGAATGTGGCTCAGGTGTGGATTGAATCCATAAGTGTTATGCTACGATAGACTGTAGAAATAGGGCAGTGATGTTTCAGTTTGCAAATGACTTAGAGCTGGAATGTGAAGGGCGTGGTTGAAATCCAGTATGCCAAATGATTTTACATTTAAAAGACAATAAGATGATAGCTAAGGGGTATTTATACTACTTAGTTAGAATCAATGACTTAGAGAAAGAATTCCCTTCCATAGACTCTGTGTCAATAGTGAATGACTATCAAGATGTCTTTCCGGAGGATTTACCAGGAATCCCTCCTGAACGTGATATTGATTTTCGTGTTGACTTAGATCCCAACACCAAACCAATTTCTATTGCACCATATAGGATGGCACCAGCCGAACTCAAAGAGTGAAGTTATAGTTAAAATATTTACTTAATAAGGGCTTCATACAGCCTAGCATATCCTCATGGGGTGCTCGAGTATTGTTCGTTAAGAAAAAGGATGGAACCCTTAGAATGTATATCGATTATAGGAAACTCAACAAAGTCACTATAAAGAACATGTATCCTCTTCCCAGAATGGATGATATCTTTGATCAACTTCAAGGTTCAAGTTTCTTTTCAAAAATATATCTCTGGTCAGAGTATCACCAATTGAGGATAAGACAAGAAGACATTCCTAAGACTGCTTTTCGAACTATATATGGCCATCATGAGTTTCTTGTCATATCATTTGGTCTCACTAACTCATCAGGTGTGTTTATGTACCTTATGAATAGGTTTTTTCGTGAATATCTTGATTTCTTTTATCATAGTATTCATATATGACATCCTCATATACTCTAAGACTGGAGAAGAGCATGAAGAAAACTTAAGAAAGACATTGCAAGTACTCAGAGAACATCAGTTGTATGCAAAGTTCAGTCAATATGAATTCTGGTTGAGATTAGTGACCTTACTTGGTCATGTTGTGACCGAACAGGGTGTTGAAGTGAGTTTTGGTACACATGTGAAGCTTAGCACTGCTTTTTATCGCAGACGGATGGACAAGCACAACGTACCATTCAGACCCTTGATGACATGTTGAGAGCATGTGCTATTGAATTTAAGGGGAGTTAGATAGATTTTCTACTTCTTACAGTCGTTAAAAATCTATGAATATAACAGAAAGAGAGCTCATGAATTTGAGGTGGGTCATGAAGTGTATTTGAGGATATCACCATGAAAGGGGTGATGAGGTTTGGTAAGAAAGGGAAGTTGAGTCCGAGGTATATAGGTCCTTATGAGATCTTGCAGAGGGTAGGAAATGTGTCGTACGAACTGAAGTTACCACAAGACTTGGCTTCTGTTCATCCAGTGTTCCACGTTTCAATGCTTAAGAAGTGTTTAGGTGATCCAGCATCCATCCTGCCTGTTGAGGGGTTAGGAGTTGATGAGAACCTTTCTTATGAAGAGGTTCCAGTTGAAATTTTAGATCGTCAAGTGACACGGTTGTGGAACAAGTAGGTTGCCTCCGTAAAGGTGTTATGGAGGAACCACCTTGTTGAGGGAGCAACATGGGAGGTCGAGGCCGATATGAGTACCCGTTACCCTCACTTGTTCTGTTCTTGAGGTTAGATATACTCTTCCTAAGTCTGATTTTGTTAAAGAAACTTTAACTTTTAGTGAATTAGTTGATTTGTCATTGTAAGTCCATAATCGTGCGTTTGTTATACTTGCATTAAACGAGTAAAAATGAGTTCAGGTTTTCATTCATGTTGCTGTTTTTGTATAGCGTAGACATGATTTTTGTTTTACATGAGTTGATATGTACATTAAGTTAAGTGTGATTGTGAAGGAAGTTCCTCAATCTCAAATATGAAGCTTCAGACAAGCTTTGAGTAATATGCATCATCCAGAGTAAGTGTGAATCAGATATTCACAGAGAGTAAAACTTCCAGTATGCTAAAGTGTTTTCGAAAATCACCCTCTTTATTTTAAAATGATGTGTATTAGTCATTCGGGACAAATGTTCCTAAGGGGGAGATAATATAACATTTCGGAAAATTACATGTCTAGTGAAGAGCCCAATAAGTCTTTAAGAATGTGTATTGGGGGTACATAGGCTTCCCAATGCCCAATATTGAGAAATATAGGGCATTGTATAGAAAATTGGCTAAGGGATATTGGTCAATTTTTATATAATACCCAAATAAGCAAAATATTGGGCATATTAGAAAATATTGGCTTAAAGGGTTTTAGCCAAATTTTCGAAGTATGAATAGGCACTGCTTAAGATTGTACCTGCAAAGAAGACCCTAAGCTAAAATAGTGATCTCTAATGCAATACTCTGGGTATGAGGCATCCAAGTGTCAAGCCTAGATATCATAGCACATGATCAATTAAAATGATCATGTAGATTTAGCAGTGCCCAAGGACATAGTGAGGATCCTTGGGATAATATGTAAACATTCCAAATGAACCATTATGAATAGTTAGTTAGGAAAGTACAAGCAACACATGTGCAAGCACATGTGAAGAAGCGGCCAAAGGAAGGGACCACCCTAACCAAATTCGGTTAGGGTAGTTACGGGGAAGGCGTGTGCAAGGGTCCCTCCATGTGGTACATAACTCCATAACCAACTCTAGACTTCAATAAACTGACCTAACTATCTAACTAACCTAGGACTAACCGAAATAAACCAATTAGTGCACCTGATAATGTAATACATAACCGGGTGACACTAACCTAGTAACTAGTTAAACAGACAACCTAGTACCTAACCTAGGATGGTTCAAAGGGTTAGTTATGGTCCCAAAGAGTTATAGGACCAAAGGAATTATTGAACTACACAATGAGATAAAGAAAAAGACTGAAAAATAATCTAAGTGCCAAAAATAGGGCTCTCGTGTTAGGGGACACTAAAATTTTAAATCTTCGCTCGAGTTGTTCTAAAATTATGTTAATGATTCTAATGTCTTGTAATCATATAGAAAATGAGTTTTGTGCTTTGAATTCATGAAAATACGTCATATTCATACCACAATTCACAAATTAGGAAAGTCTAGTGACTACACTTTCCAGAAATGACATGTTTTATTGGAAGAGTTTTCCTTGATCATGCATAGCCTTATGTATATGTGCGCATACACCCATAATTAGTACAAGTGGTGTACTAACCCTGTAGAATTTACTATTTTATAGGTGCAGGACAGAGAGCACATTGAAGACTAATTGCAGCGGTTTGGACTCAGCATTCCCCAGACCATTTGGTAGGTCCTCTTGATTTCGAGGATGCTAAAAAATTAGTCTAGCCTAGTAGTTAGACATAGCTAGATGATGTTTTCCTAGCGTTTCTTTCAGATGTTTTATTTTTGGAGCTTTTGGATGTATGGCCGTGTTGGCAACTTATTATGATATATTCATCTTCTGTTTTGAATTGGTTCTTTAATGATAGATGGTTGTTCTTTACTTTGAGCTTAGTATATAATGAATCTTTGTAACAACTATATGAAGTCTATGTATACTTCATACGTTTAAAAAGTTTTAAATTTTCCGCAAATTTACCTATATGAATGTGATGAATGCAAGAAGAGGCTTGTCTGCGACCTCTGATAGATCAACGACGCCGGTTGCGATTCGGATTCTAGAATCTGGGTCGTGATAGGTTTGCCATAATGTGGCCACTTCGTATCATCCACTGACTAGTGGGCAAGTTGAGTGTGCAATTGACACATCAAGCAAATTTTGTAAAAAAATGGTAAATGCTAATAGAACGGATTGGTCAAGAAGGCTTGATGATGCTCTTTGGGCCTACTGAACTACATAGAAGCCCCCCATAGGTATGTCTCCATACCAACTTGTATATGGTAAGGCTTGTCACTTGTCAGTCGAGTTAGAGCACAAAGCCATGTGGGCAATGAAGAAGATGAAGATGGACTGGAATGAAGCAGTGGAAAAAAGACGTAATGGGTTAAATGAGCTTGATGAGTTTCTCCTAAAAGCGTATGAAAGTTCATCCATCTACAAAGAGAAGATGAAGAAGTACCACGACAAAATATTGAAAAGCGAGATTTTTTTGTTGGGGACTTGGTGCTTCTATTCAACTTTAGGCTACGCTTGTTTCTGGGCAAAGTCAAGTCCAAGTGGACGTGACCATTCCTTATCACTAAAGGGTTTCCACATGGAGCGGTTGAGTTAGAGAACAAGCAGGGTGAAAAGTTCACAGTCAACTGGCAGAGGATTAAGATATACCTAGGGCATGCAGAGAGTGTCCATGAAGTGGTTGAGGCATATCACATTGATGAAGTCTAAGTAATCAAGGATATTTCATCGTGCCGCGACGTTAAATCAAGCTCTTCTTGGGAGGCAACCCAAGGTGTATCATCTAGCCAACAATAGGTTTTTCTTTTCTTTGTAGGAATAGTTGCATTCTCTTATTTCGTTTTGTTTTGCTCATCATGTTTTATTTCTTTTAGTGTTGGCTAGAGATTAGTTTAGGGTTCGTATCTCAAAAGTGTCCAGAAAAACACAAAAAGAATAGCTTAATGCGTGTTCATTGTGTGGGGACATAAACTAAAATTCTGTAGAAAATGGTCAGGTGCACAGATCTACAGACCCATCGACGGGCCGTCGATGGTGTCCATAGATCCCAGGTATGTCTTGAAATTTTGTGTAAGTCTTGTTGCAATCGACAGTCCAATAAACGATCCGTCGACTGACTTACGGACTGTTGACAGGGTTTCTTCAGTCTAAAGAGACAGTGACCCGACCCGAACCAGCCGGTAATATTATAAGAGAAACCGTTCATTAGCCTCCAAAATCTTTTCAAATTATTTTCCCAACCGTTTTCCTTCCCTTATTTCCTTCCTTTCTCATCAAAACACCATATTTCTCCCTTCTAAATTCATCAAATACCCCCAAACTCACAAATTCTCTCAAATTCCCAAAACCCTCTTCTTCAAAAATTCTACTTGGTTCCTATTGCTTTCTCCGGTCGGTGTTCAAAGTCGGGCGTGTACGTTGTTGCAAATATCACCCACCTATTCACTCCTTTACGATCTTCAGGTATTTCGATTCCCTTTGCTTGATGAATTCTCATTCATTTGCTTTTGGAAACGAAACTTAGATTGTGGGTCTTGACTTAGGGAAAACATTGTATGCTTGTGCTTGTTAAAATTTGGGTAAAATGTCCCTTAGAATGATAGAGCGTGAATTTATAGTGGTGTAATCTGTTTAAAATAAGTTTATAGACTTTCCAACTTAGTGTTTTGGTAGCCTCTTTGAATTAGAGCATGAACCTTGCGAAATCAAAACTTTAAGGATGAATAAATTCTCTTGTAATTGTTGTTATGTGTTGGGTAAACTTGTGTGGGTCTAAAAGGTGTAAAAATATGATAGTTGAAACAAAGTCTGAAATCCCTCAGGCCAACTACACGAGACCCCGTCGACGGGCCGTCGATTGGGTCTGTCGATTGATCAGCCTTAAAGTTGTTTGACTCTGAGACGATGGAAGTGGACTATGGTTCGTCGATTGATTTAAAGGCCGTTCTACATATCTGTTGTTTCCAACTGAGAGGTCTATAGAATTACGAATCTAAATAATTCCTAAGTATCCAACGACGGACACTATCGACGCGTCGATAGTGCCTCTCAACCATTATTGCGGGTCCGAACTGGAATGTGCTTTGTGTTTCCTTTCTCTGTTAAATTTGTTTTGAGTGTGTTGTAAGATTGCTCTGAGACAAACAACTTCTTTCCATGTACATATGGCCCCCAAACCGGACATCGTTTATTTTAATGGAAGGTCCAAGTCTGTGGCACCATCCCGTCGGATTATTGGAACTTCCGACAATGAGAGGGACCTTGAATATGTGCACCCAGGCACCTCCACCCCTCCACCACCTGCACGAGCCACTCGGGGTACCCCCCAAAAGGTGGCTTCCGATGTAGTCACTTCCTCCTAGTCTGATGAGGAGCGCAGACTCAACGGCACACCGTCTAGGTCTACCTCGGGTTTTGAAGAAGTGTCTGGCTCTAAAGCTGCAACAGGTTCATAGTCGGCCCACTCTTCGGGGTTGAATGAGGCCACTGCCTCCGATTCTGGATCACATGGAGCACTCACTCATAGGTAACTGCCCGTCAGGCCTTGTTTGATGAGGCTCATAATTCAGAGTCTGCTTCGGCACTCAGGATGATGTCCCAGCATCGGTTCCTAATGATCCAGACCGGTGGTGAGTAGATGGTCAATATCAGGTCTATAGGGACGCAAAGGTTCTGAATGACAAGGGGTAATGACACGTTTAGTGACAGTCGAGAGGAGAGTTCTTACATGGAGACTTTACACTGTCCATAATGTGTAGAATTGTTCACTCGCCACAGGCTCGAGTGGATGGCTAGGATTTTGGGGTTGTATAGAGAGGAGATGGTTAGATAGTTCTACGCCTCCTATGTGACGACTCTCCGAGGTTCTTTTGATAGGCGGGCAAAATCCGCCAAAGTTGAACTGCTCACAAAGGTTCTAGTCCTAGACTGCCGGGTGGACGTTTCTCTTACTACCATCCGTCCTTTCATGTACGCTGTTTCCACTGATGTTACTCGGAGCCGCCTTAATCCGGAGCTTGAATAAAAGTGCGATATTGTCAAGAGTGGCCAGTTCCAAAGGACCGTGGATCTGAGTGAGACCGCCAAGAGGTGGCTTGCACAACACCTGTCCATTGACGGTGAGGGAGTAGACTGGGTATTAGACCCCAGAGGCCTTATCACGAAGGCTAATCTCACTTTCACAACAAAGTTCTTCTAGTTGTTAGTCTGCCACATCCTATCCCCGATGGCAGTAAATAATATTCTTACTTGTCATACAGCGTAACTGGTAGCAGCCTTGGTGGCAAGTTTGGAGATCGACTTCGCGAAGCTGTTGATCACGGTGATACATGAGAGGGCTTTCAAGTCCTTCACTACTTACCCATTCGCATGTATGATCTTCTACCTATGCAGGGATGCCGGAGTGCCCATTTGGCACTATGATACACTCCGCACTCTGAGTGGCACAGGTTATATAGGTGTCATTATGGATTAGGCTAAAATAGCGGCACCGCGGAGAGGGACTAGAGTTGAGTTGCAGCCGTTTAGTGAGAGTTTAATGGATACGGTGGAGTTAGCCCAAGGGGATGATCCTTCCACTTCAGATCCCACTGACACCACCCCGGACGAGTCCGCCCATGGCACAAGTAGAGCACCCAGTTCCTCCTAGTCTACTCCACCGTTAGAAGCACTGGTCCCGATAGCAAGGTCCAAAAGTTAGAGGCCCATATGGCCACCGTGCTGCAGCATATCGAACCTTCGATGCAGAATCCATTGTCGAGGTTGAGGACCGGATTGAGAAGAGGGTGGCCAAGTAGACGGAGCAAAATATTCAGGCGGTTAACATGTGCCTTGATGCATTTGAGATGCGGGTTCTTGCATGCCCAGACCCCACTATTGAGTTTACTACTCTTCAGGAGTCTGTGGAGAGTTTGCGGGCAGATGTTGACAACATTCTGGAGATGAGAGGGCCTTATCTTCAGACTGCACCCGTTGAGCTAGCGGGAGGACACAATCCTTGATGCACTATTCATAGCCCCTACCGAGCTGCCGCCTGATTCACGTGGTCGTGCCAAATGGCACCATTCCAGCCGCACCACTTAGGAAGTGGATATACGTGCGAGGAGGAAGGAGCGGACAGACCTTGAGGCTGCAAGGTGAGCATCTTTGATTGATGAGGAGACCCGTCAGATGAGGGCTTGAGAGTTAGCTGCTGGCGAATCTAGTTCAAGAATACAGATCAGACAGAGGAGTACAACTGATGGTGCTGAGATTGATGTGGGCACCACTGAGGGTGACCCTATTACTGATGTTGCGGGTTAAGGGAAATCCGATCCGCCTGCTTGTTGATCATCAGCGCTATGCGCCTTAGATTTGCTTCACCTACCACCCTGTCTTTATATTTCTTATGCATTAGGGACAATTGCATGCTATTTTTTTAGGGTGGGTTAAATGGAAAGTGAAAGTTAGTGTGAAGTGTGAGTAGTCCAACTCACGATCCTCTCTTCGAGATTTTCTTGCCTGTGTTCTTTTGCCCCAAGATACTGATTACTTTACTGTTGAATCGGCATGTCGTAACTTGTACAAAATATGAAAGCATGTAATATGAAGCATGATGGATAATAAATAATTATATACCGTACTAAGAAAATGCTTTCATGAATAGGTATAAAGTAGTTGAATGTGTTGGCTGTAGTCATGACATTGAGATGCACCCACTACATGACCCTCAAACGAACACTCAAACTAGGTGTCTCACAATCTGATTGGGTAATGAGGTGTCAAGAGAGTGTGAGGAAGTTTGATTGTTCCACTGTTGGTACCTAGCTAGAACTTGTCGGTTTGTCCTGCAAAAGGAATCTGTGTTAGACGACTACGAAAGGATCATAGGCCCTTGTTCGAATTATCGAACATGTAGCCTAAAATAAAGTGAACCAAACGAAATTGTTATCCCTTTTTGATCCAAATATGTTTAACCTATAATAGAACTTCCTTTTCTTCACAAACTCACCTTCCCTGGGTTTATTGTGTTGGCCCTGGTCCCTCCTTGGACATGTGCACCTCAACTTAGGTCAAAAGCCTATGTTGAGGGTGGATACTGCAGAAACATACCTCGTCTTGGCCCTAACCCAACATTGGGTAATGTGTACCTTGACTCATGGCAAATCCATAAGTTGAGGGTTGCTATTATGAGTGATGACCCAAAAAGTGGGTGTGAAAAGAGTAATGTGGAAAAGAAAAGAAAAAGTGATCAAGAGAGGTGACTCAGTCAAAATGAGAAATAGAAGAAAAGAAAGACAAAAGAAAGAAAAAGAGTTGAACAAAAAGAAGTAAGAGTCACTTCCACAAAGAACAAAGGGGGAAGCAAGGTAAAGATGAAAAGAAAAGAAAAGTAGGGCATAAGAGATAATGAAAGAGGTAGGACTCTTATCCGTAATGTCAAGGAGGGCAAAAAGTCACTAAAATATACCCATATGTACCATACCTGACCCTGATCCTACGTTACAAGTCAAGAAAGTCCTATCGTGATCCTAAAAGTGAAGTGTGGTGAACTTAAGCAGTGAAAATAAGGGCAAGTCTATGGCGACAAGTACTAACTAGGTGTGAATTTATTTTTAGTGTGAGTGTTGAATAATGATCTAGTACCAAAAGTTAAAATCATTGTGTGGAAAAAGAGGATTTATTTTGAAGTGAGGGCACTAGTAGCAATATTGTAAAGTTGGTACCTTAATGAGAGGCAAAATAGTAGAGGTGTCGGTGCATGGTGAGTTTATGTGATGGTCTTATACACATGAGTTAGCTTATCGAACCTAGAGTACAAGCATGCACTAAAGCAAAGAAAAAGTTGGGATTGAGATCCATGTGATTGTGGAAGCTTAAAAGAGTATACTTTTGTACAAAGTGTTGTAGTGAGTCATAGTGCGTCGCTTGAGGACAAACAACGAATTTAAGTTGAGGGTGTTGATGTACCGTTGTTTCGCGGTACATTTAATGCTTTTCCCTTAATATTTATGTGAGTCTAGAGCCTTTTTGCAGTAATTTTAACATGCTTTTATCTTTGTTTTGCACGAAAGATGTGCAAGCCCAAAACTCAAAAGGCAGCTGAGATTTAGTGCAGAGGTGACCCACGAAGGCCATCGATGGTCCGTCGTTCCATCGATGGACCGTAGATGGTGACCGACGACTGATAGTTCAGGCATTTGGAGAAACTCTGGGAAATCTGACCAAGTGTGGGGCTACAGAAGGATCGACGGTCCGTCAATTGATCGACGGACCGTCCTGTTGAATGATTGATAAGTTCAGAGATAGTCATAGTACCTGATATTGAAGAAATTCAAAGTATGGAACGATGTAAGGAATCGACAAACCGTAGATGCATCGACGGACCATGATGTTGGTCGGTTGATTCATTCAAAGAGGATTTCATCTTAAGGATGAAAAAGATGCCAAGTCTGGACTGACGGAGGCAGTTGATGGTCCATCGTTTCATCGACGGACATTCTATGGGGGTCGTCGATTATTATCGCATTTTCGTACAACTTTCCTTATTTCAATTCCTTTTAAGTTAGGACAATGTTTTCTATAAATAGTGTGTAAAACCTCGTTTATGGGGTTGGATTCTATTACTATTGTTGTTAGTTTGTATTTGGAGATTGGGTTTTGCAACTTTAGTATTAATTCGATTTCCGGATTTGGTTTTCAAGTGATTTCTTGTTATTTCAAGTTGATTTTCTCGATTTTCTTCGAATTGTCAAAGCAAGTTCATGTTTTATTGTTTAAAAACTATGAATTGTGTTCTTTTATGCATGGGTAACTAAATCCACAACTAGGGTTGTGGGAACCATGGGTGATTAACAAAGTAATCCTAGTTTAATAACAATTCTAAAATAGGTTTTTGCATATATTGCTATTTCTTTCTTTTAGAAGTCTTTTTAACGAGTGCATGTGTTAAAACCCGCCTTGTTGCTACTTGTCGTACCAAGGAGGTAGTATTAAGAAAAAAATTATCAACATAGATTTAGTGGAATACTATCTAATAGGCTCGTCTAGATTGGTGCGAAGTAATAACTAAGACATACATCGAATATGATGTTTAATATGAAGTAAAGGTAAGGTTTAGTATCTTATACACATGTAGTCGGACCAAGGTACGGGTCAAATTCTCTAAATTTCGGACCAAGGATTTAGAGATAGCTAACTTATCACTTTGCATGCAAAACACTAGGGAAGAATTGTTATAGCACGGAATAATGAGTTATAACCCTATGGGGAACACTTACACCCTAGTTTCTCTCACATCTTGCTAAAACCCAAACATTTACTCCTGTTACTTGTTTTACTTAGAGTTATTAAAGAATTTTGTTTCACAAACCTCCCCCCCCCCCTTTAATTAAGTATTTTCGGAAAGAACTTGACTAAATCGGAGTAATTTTGTACATTGAAGTTAAGTCTAAATCATTTTTCTCGTGGGATCGACCCCAACCTAACAATTGGGTTATTTACTTGATACGACCGCTTATACTTCATTAGGGAGGTGTAATTTGAGCGTATCAGGCATTCCTAAAGGGGAGTCTAGGTGAGTCTTATATGAACTGAGTGAGCTAAGTCTTCTAAAAGAATGTACTACTTAGGATAGGTTGTGGAATGGGACGCCATCTATTCATTTTACTAAGTGGGTATTCCGAAAAAGAAGTCTTGGTGTGTCTTATATGAACTGAATATGCTAAGCCTTCTAAAAGAGTGTATTACTTAGGGTAGGTGGTAGAATGGGACGCCATCTACTATTTGCATTAAGTAGGCATTCCGAAAGGGAAGCCTTGGTATGTTGTTGAGTGTTCCTCAATGTTTTGTCATTAGGTGGGGACTTATTATCCCAAGGCGAGTAAGCCTAGACGGGGTAGTCGTGGGGATAACCAAGGTGTGTATTGAAGGATGTGTATGGTCGTTTCCTTCATGTATTACCTTTGTGAGTCTTAGGATAACCTTAGCTCAGGAAATTCCTATGGAAATGAGTTCACTTCCTCTTGTTAAGACTTTGGGAGTTCACTATTTTGAGATAAAATGAATTCACTCTAATATTGAAAAGGGTTTACTGTAACATTTTGGATACATCATGTAAAATGTTTCCTTTGTTAAAAATTATGGAAATCCTTTCCTAAGTACTAAATGATGATCTATATATTTGTTTAGTTCTATATTCATGAATGTTTTACTTAATTGGCACGAAAATGTATTTACACTAAAATGTCCCTTTTTGCATGTTTTTGCATATCCATACTTAGTACATTCTTTGTACTAATCCGATACTTTTATATACTTAATAAGTATACGTTGGAGGCTTTTGAAGACTAGAAGGCAAAGCTTGGGAATCTACTCTCTCAAGACAATGTATGTCCTCATATATCCGAGGGCATAGTCCTATTTTCTTAGTTTCTGTCTTTAAAACATAATGTGTATTACTTTTAAATGTAAAGGGTCGTGTCCCTAAGATTATTGATGTCATGTTTTTAAGTTGGATTGTGAATACGAGACCATTCCTTAACTTTTATGAAAGATGTTCCTTTTATTATTTTACTCGTGATAAGGTTTAAATTCCGCACTACTTTTCATGTCTTATATAATGAATGATAGCTAAGGCTTGTACAAGACCTCCGAAAGGTCAAGTACGCAATTGTTTCGACCCATGGGTGCTCCCTTATTCTAGGGGGTACTTTCAGGTCATGACAATAAGTCTAGAACCCCTATTAAAGTCCTTATTCAATAAATGAAAACCCCAAACATCAAAGAAGAACTCTCTAGAACACCATTGGATCTTGAAGGGAGATTGGAGATTGAAGCTTTGTTTCTCCATCATATCTTCTCAAATTTTTCGTGGTTTAGCATCAATTAAGGTATGGTTTTTCAAGGCTGTCTGAAAAGATGATCTTCTAACTTGAATTCTAGCCATGGTTTCTTGGATAAGACGTTAGAAGCAATGTATTATGATTGAATTGGTATTAATTTGATGATTCTTTGTTAAAATCTCTATTAACCCATGCAAATCATGAACTCCTTATTTTGACTATATTATGGTTGATTTGATCATGTCTCTATACTATTAAATTCTAGTATAGTTTACTTTGGGCTACTGAGTTATGAAAGAATTATGTTAGAACCATATGTAGGCCATCCTAAATTGATTAATTCATATTGTGTTCTCTTGGATCATTGTGTATTGTGATTATTGGATTGAATTGGTGACTACGGCTATTGGTAAGAGCCTTGGTGTATTAGATTGGTTGAATTGGCTATGAATTGGGGTTGTTAATATTGGATTGTTGGTATGTTGACCTAACCCTTACTATATTGTATAGTACATGTGTTTCAATTATGATGTTTGGTGTGGTCCACTTATTGTGGAGGTGCTTATGTGTTATACTTGTTAATAATGTGGCGGCGGCGGCATTACTTTATGAATTGTGAAACAATGTGTCCTCGTTGGCATAAATTTATGAACTATGTTATTGTCAATGTATAACTTGACTATGTGATCATTGTGAAGGTCTTCATGACTTATGTGTATATGTTAAGTCATATATGCATGTGTTCTTCTAAGTGAATATACGTGATCATGATAGGCTATAGTGATGCCTTCGGCGTGTAGACTTGATGTTGAAGTGTGAATCTTCTTAGTTGACTATATGCAACTTATGATGAGTTATGTTAATGATTCTACAGAAGTGAATAGGATGACTTGTAAGTATACTAAGTTATCTTTATGTACTTTTTGAAGGATATGCTATATGTGATAATTTAAAGTATATGTGTCGTGTTTTGGTCAACTTGTGTACCCTACTTGATAAATGAAGAATATGAATATGATTCCTCGACTTAGTAGGATAGATCACATTTGTCATGAATGTAAATGTATGAATTGAATATGATCTTGAATATAGAAAATAATGTGATTTATTTGGAACCTTTTAGAAATAAAGTTATGATATCCTTGAATTTGAAAGTCGTAATGGTATCCTTATTGTGTTAATGGTGTACTTAGGCGTGGTTGGATGGAACGACATGAAATAATCCTTAGGAAAGTCATTGAGCTATCCTCTTAACCATTGTAGGCAGACCTAGGGGACCCTCCTTGGTAAGGTGTATTTTATTTGGTTATGAACAAGATATGGAACCTATTCATACACTCTTTTATTGAATTATTCTATTAGAACGAAGGCTAGAACCGAGTGAGTATGATTGGGTAGTAGCTCTAGTTAAGAAGGAGGCTAGAGTACAAAGAAACCCTTGATATTCCTTTACCATATGCCTACATGGAATGTGTCCTAGTTCTACCATTGGCAAGTTAAACACCCTTATCACAGTAGGTTATGACTGTTGATTCAATGCCTAGCTAGTATGGTCTATGTCGGTTATTGCCTAGTCTCATCATGTGGAGTACCTACTAGTGTTGGAGAAGTTTTATGAAGTTTAGGTAGTTGAATGGCACGCTTTCTAGACATTGCACGATTAGGTTTTTGAATATCTTTGTGTGTGAGTTCCCTAGGTCTTCTCCAAGACCATTATATGAAAGTCCTTCATTGATGATTGTCTCTTAAATGTTCTATTGAACATAATAATTTAAGTAAAGGTATGACAATTAAAAGACATGTATCTAGAGTAGCTTTGAGGATTAATGCTTAGGTAGGTTTGGAGAGGGTGTACGGGCGTTCTCTTCTTGTCTTACTTAGGTACGTCTTAGAGTAATTCTAGGTAGGGAGTTTGATTAATGAAATGTGAATAATCTTATATTAGGTTGTCTAAAGGATCTCTTTGGTGTGGTGAAAGGACTGTATGGGTGGTCCCTTCATAACTCACTAAGAAAACATTAGAATCACCATTGGTAGGAGGGTCTCATGTGTATGTGTTTTTATGTGTCTTGATTCTATCTTGTGATATGTGATTCATATGTTCATTGGTGTGAGATGTGGTTTTCAATATTATGATATAAAGTTTTACCCAAAAAGAGCATATTTGATATAAATGTCTGTTTCTCAATATTTTATGCATTATGCTATACTTAGTACATGTATTGTACTAATTCCATACATTTTGTCTATACCTAAAGTTGTAGGTGGAAGGTGAGAGGCATCTTGAAGCAAAGCTTGGAAACTAGGACTCTTTCAAGCAAAGTTGGGGTATGTCTTCACTTTATTCGACGACATTACTATCTTTAGATTTCTTTCATTAAAAGTATTTTAATAGAAATTAGTTTTCGATATTCAATTGTATGGGCCGTGTCCCAAGTGTTCTTGTGTCTAAGATTAGCGTATGTAATGTAACACTTCGAAAGTGTAAGACGTGTTCTAGAGCCTAACATAGGTTTAAAATGGTTTAGACACTGTTTTAAGGTCTTAAATAATGAATATAGGTCCTTTAAGAAGTTTGTAAATCACAAAACGTCAAAGAACATACATGACGTTCGGAAACTAGTTCAATGAGGTGCTAGAGTGTCTTAGCATATTTTGACGATGTTTTAAGAGTAAAAAATTGATGAATTTTGGTGGTATATTGTATAACATGTATTATAGTTAGTTCATAGTAGAAACTTCCGTGTAGGACCCTCGAAGGACAAACCAAGGACCTTTGAGGAGGACCCCTGCATTTGGTTTGAAGGCTGCCCAATCAGTGTGCACCAACGACATACTATCAAAGGATCGTGTTCCAATTGACAGGTCATCGACTGCCTACATCGATGGACACTTAGAATATTTGGACAAGTCTGAGATTTGAAAAGTCTCTTAACTCAACGACGGACCAACAGGACGGTTGGTCCCATGGTCCATCGATTAAAAAATGAGGCGTGGACGGGGAGTCATCTGTGAGGATTTGGTTTTGGATGCTCGACTGTAAGTTACTTGAATTAATTAATTAGTTTAGGAGTTATTTAATTAGTTAGGGAGTTAATGGAGGTCTAATTAAGTTAATTAACAACATATATAAAGACCCTAATCTAATTAGACTAACCTAACTCTCATAATTCCCAAAACACAAACTCTCTTCCTTCTGTCTTCCTTCTTTCTCTCTCCAAAGTTGAAGAACACCATAGAAGACAAGGTCAAGGTGGGTTATAGGGCTCCATTAACAAAAGTTTTTCCATCAATATTCATCAATCAACAAGGTATGGGATTTCTTCAACTTTGGGATGTCTTTCCCCAAAGGGGTGCTTTACATTTATTTCAAAAGATGAGTTCTCATGTGGGTTTTTTCCAATGTCGAAATTGATCTTTTAATTTGAATTGTTTATGATTCGTTTTGGTTTTATTGATTAAAATATGATGAATTATGACTATATTACACTACTCATTGATGGATTGGTCTAGGTTGTAGAAGATGACCTCTTCCCCTTAACCATAGGTTGTGATCTTGAGTTGAATTATGTAGTGTTGGTTTAGTTGACTTGGTTATTGGTTGAATTACTATCCTATGATGTTATTGTATTATTTTATGAATACATTGAGATGAATTGTAATCCTTCCATGCTAGTTCTTGAGTAATTGATCTAGGTTGTGAAGTAGATTATGAATTTGGCCTAAGTCTGTAATCTTAAGCTATGAACTAGTGATAAATTGTTGTATAGTCTTTCAATTGACTTCATTATTATGTTCTTTATCATTGTGTTATGATATTACATCCATTGTTGGTCTGAGTTTGAGGGTAGATGGTAAGACCTTGATGTTGTCTTATGAAGGATGACTTGGTAAGTCTTGTAATCTCAACTATTTAATCCAATTATGGTTACTTGTGATTAAGTGATGATGTTGTATTGAAGTATACCTTATATTAGGATTGATAGGGTTGGTATGATGTTGAATTTAAATGTATTTACTATGGTTTGTTAGGTGTTGGCTAAGATGTAAGTTTTATAAGGATTGTGGTGATTTACCAATGTGCCTTATCATCAATGATTATGTATATATGCTAACCTGACATGTATGAATTGTAATGAAAGGAAATTACTCATGCATTTCTTATTGAGCTATGAAAAGGGATAGACCTTATGACCTAAACTAATCTATTATTGTTAATAAAGGCTTAAAGTCATTTCAAAACGGGACTCTAGCTTAGCACCGACTGAACTAGAGTGAGAAGTGTCCCTTCTCACGTAGGGAAGGTAGGATCTCTAATGTACTCTTGAGATTGAAGACTATAATGCATGTAGCATGAAGAGGGTCCCAATTATATCTCTATTTCTTGAATTATGTTTCCCCCATAGGAATACTAGCTAGTGGATCCACGTCATTGCTATGTTCATGTTATGGTACTACTTTTGCAAGTAGTCCACCTTCTTTCGGTGTAGGGTTCCATTACACCATATTCCACATTAGTTCATGTGATATATGTCAGTTAAGGCAAGATATTCCCAAAAGGTAAAAATGAAATAATGAAGTACAAAGAAACTAGGGTGACTTAAGAGGTTTGACTTAGCCTAGGTAGGGGTATGGGATTCTACCTATGCCTTGCACTAGTTTGGATTGAGGGAATCCTTAGGAGGTTGTTCTTATCTATGTATATTCTTATAAATGTAAATGATGATAATGTGATGATATTACATGTAAATGACACTATGTGATGTAGGTTACTCTTATGAACATGTATTTGGTCTCTATTGGTAAAGTATGATATTATGTACTCTTATTGATATGTTTTGTGGAGTTGGACATTGGTTATGGTTCTTGCTAGATTTACTTTATTAAGTATGGTTATGGGGCTTTGATTAGTTATTTCACAAGTGGACTTAATGAGGGTCAAGGGTAATGGTCTTGCTTTGCTATAATGAGATGAACTCTTATTCATGCTTGTGGTGTTATGACTTCATGATAGAGTTGTATTTGATTATGGGTTCAAGTATGTTAATATGCATGTGACTTTATTTGACTTAAGGTGGTTTGGTCTTGTATAGTACATGGTATTGACTTGATGAATATGCATTAATGACTTGTATTGGTTCTTGAATGTGCATAAGGCTTTCCAAATGTAAAATAACATATTTTAATGAAATGTCCCTTTTTAGCGTGATTTGACATTATATGTGCATATGGTCTCATACTCAGTACATGAGATGTGCTAACCCCTTTTTCTCCCTTTTCCCAAATATTTTAGGTTCCGGTCGTTGAAGGGCTTATGAGACACTTTCAAGAAGACTTGGAATTTCTCAATCATCAAAGTTGGGTTGGTCTTCACTTTCCGAGGGCAATGTCAATATCAATCTTATGAAGTTGTTTTAGTTTTAAGAATCCTATGTTCTTTCTTTTAATTTAAGTACAAATTGCATAGCCTTTATGTGGCCTTGTTACATTTATGTATGGGGTATGCCCAATTGATACACTCTTGTTTTAGATGGTTATGAGATAAGAAACTCTTTTAAGACTATGTTAAGTATCTTATATATCTATGATCAATAAAAGTATAAGACTATGTAATCTTCTTATATGAAAGGTCTATGTATACTCGATATGAAAAAATATATTATGTGTATGCGAGAGGTCTATGTAAACCGCGAGATAGATATATAAATGTTTTAGATTTTCCATATTTTAACCCTATGAATGTAATTACGTAAACTAAGAGGCTAGTATTAGTCATATCCGAGGACGACGACGCCGGTTACGACTATGGGGTTCTCTCGGATGTGGCAGTTGAGACTTAATATTTTCTATCGTTTTATATGAAAGATATTTTGAGATATTATTCACGTGAAAAGTTTTAATTACACACTATTTTTTATACATGTATGCAATAAATGATATCTAAGGGCTTGTACAAGACCTCCGAGAGGTCAAGTTCGGTGTGTGACGATTCGACAATGCCTTAACTTCTAGGGTGTACTTGTGGGTAGTTACAAACTTTGTATCACAACATATGTTATGAAGTATTTTAGGAATAAAAAAGCCACGTCTAATAGTGTCTAGTTCATTAGTCTGAGTCGTGACACAACTAGGAGCAAGAGGATATAGGACGATACATTTTCCCCTCTTTTCTACTCTAGTGTCATTTCGTAGAGTAAAAAGTTATGAATATCCTTCTTAGTGTTTTTCCTTGTGTTTATAGGACAAGAATACTAGAAAAATGGCTGCAAGAAGGGTTGAAAAAGAGAGGGTGAATGAGGAAATTCCTCCTAAAGTTGAGCAAGTAAACAAGTTCTCCAAGATGGACAAGTTCCTCAAGGTTCTCAAGTTCCTATTGGGGGACAACAAGATGAGGTTCCGGTGATTCCCCTGGACTTGACTAATGGAGAGATTAGAGATGCTCTCCTTTCCCTAGCCTGGACTATGACTACTCATGTGACTAGAGACATTTGGTATAGGGTGAATGCTTTGGAGAATACTCTGACCTCTAGATGAAAAGACTTTGTGATGATGAATCCTCTTATTTTCTTGGCTCTAAGGTGGGAGAGCATCCTAATAAATTTCTTGATGGTGTTTATAAGGTTTTGAGTGCCAAGGGGGTCACTTCAAGGAAGAAGGTGGAGTTAGCTTCGTACCAATTGAAGGATGTTACTCAAGTGTGGTACACTCAATGGAAAGATAATAGGCCGGTTGAGTCAGGTCTCATAGAGTGGGAAGATTTTAAGGAGGCTTTCCTAGAAAATTACATTCCCTATGAGAGGATGGAGGTGAAGGTCGAGAAGTTCATTAATATAAAGCAAGGAAATATGAGTGTTGAAGAGTATTATTTGAAGTTTACCATGTTGTCTAGGTATGCTCCATCATTTGTATCTAACCCAAGGAGTGAGATGAGTAGGTTTGTGACCGTTGTTGCCGACCTTGTGAAAGAGGAGTGTCATACGAACATGCTCCATAGTGACATAAACTTGTCTAGGATTATGGTGTATGCTCAATCTATTGAGGAGTCAAAGCCTAGTAGGATCTCAAGTAATTTGAAGAGGGGTGGATCCAATGAGCAAAACCAACCTAGGTTCAAGAAAAGGGCTCCAAACCAAGATTGACCTTGTTCTCCTAAGGTCAAATATGGGAGGGGTAGTGGTTCACAAGGTAATAAGCCTACTTGTGTTACCTGTGGGAAAAATCACTTTGGGAAATGTATAGTCAGTACCAATGGTTTCTTTAGCTGTAGTAAGGATGGACATAAGGTGAGGGACTGTCCTTCTATTGTGGCTAGAGGATGATAGGCCAAGAAAGTTCCTCCTAGTGCTCCGTAAGGTGATGTTCCAAGAAATAATCACTTCTATGAACTCCGGGCTAAAGGATTAATGTTGGATGATGATGATGATGATGGTAAGTTATAATATTCTCTCTTTTATTGCTATGAGTTCCTTCTAACTAGGGTAGTATGGTGAGTAGTAGAGTTGTGATTTGTTGTCTCTTCTCTTCTATTTTATTCAAGTTTGAGAGATAGAATTTCATACTAGCATATTGCATGTTTCATTGAGTTTAGGAGTCTTGTTGAAATGGAATTTCATTGATTCCTTGCATTGTGCACTTCATGAAGTTTTTTGGAAATTTGAATAAATTGTTCTTTTTTTGAAAATGGTTCTAATTTTTATAGAACTGATGCATATGAGCATTATAATATGTGGAGAAGGAGTTCCTCCTATATGAAATGGAGAATGTGAGTCGTATTGCATAATGAGTCGTAGATTGGTTTTTATCTTCTTATTGTGTTTTAAGTCTCTTGATTATGTGAAATTGGTGTTCATCCTAAATATTGTATTTTGTATTGTGTGGTATCTTAATGTGATGCTAGTCTTGATTTTCTTGTCTCTTGAAAGTGCCTAAAATGAAGCATGCACCATTCGAGGACGAATATTGTCCAAGTGGGGGAGATAGTCTCGTCCCTTGAAATAAACTAGGTAAAACTAGAGCCTAACATGTGTGTCATGAGGTTATAAGGTACTAATATGGTATATAATGATGTTTATAGGCAGTGTCTAAAGTTTGGTGATATTTGGAGGTAAAACGTCCAAGAATGTCCATGACGTTCGAAAGATGTGCCTTGAAACGTGCTTGTGTTCCTTACTGTCTTTCGTCAAGTTTTACGTGTTCGTTTTTTAATAAATTAATGTGAGAGGTCCTTAACATGTGTAAAAGTATTTTTGGGTTGGAAACGTCTGGGCAAAACTCCCCAAGAACAAACCAAAGGGTCCCTGAGGAGGACCCAACTTGGGAGAAGGAGCTGTAAAAACCCGTCTAACCTACGGCGGGAAGTCAACCCCTCGTAGACAAAGAGATGCCCCGTAGGTGTAGGTCCAGGTCCAGGTGGGGACTTAGGATTGGGAGCTTAAGATCCCATTCGCAAGGCTCTGTCCTAATTAACGGTTGCTTGCACGATACGTCGATGGGATGATGCCCCGTATACTGGTCTGTCGATTGGCACCTGCATACTTTCTGTAGGTGTTTCGGCGAGCTCAAGGGTATTTTGGGGTTTTCACCTAGACTTTATAAAATTATATGGACGGTTTCTTAGGGTTTTTTTGGGGTATTTTAAGTTGTTTTATATGTCTATAACCCATATTCAAGTCGTTATTCAAAAAATCAAAACCGTAAACCTCAAAGAAGAACTCTCTAGAACACCACTGGAGCTTGAAGGGAGATTTGAGCTTGAAGATTCGTTTCCCCATCAAATCTTCTCAATATTCGTGGTTTAGTATCAATTAAGGTATGGTTTTAATCCTTAAATCTTTTTTCTTCAAGGATCAAAACTTAAAAGTGGGTTTTTCAGGCTTTCTGAAAAGATGAAATCTAACTTGAATTCTAGCCATGGGTTCTTGCATAAAATGTTTTAAATCAATGTGTTATTATTGAATTGATGTTAGTTTGATGGTTGTAAGTTAATATCTATATGAACCCATGCAAATAATGAACTTCTTACTTTGTCAATATTATGGGGTATTTGATTATGTCTCTATACTATTATATTCGTCTGTATTTTACTTTGGGCTATTGAATTATGAAAGAATTATGTTAGAATCATATGTAGGCTGTCACGACCGGAATCTAGACCCCAGACGAGACCGGCGTCGTTGACCTCTCAGAGGTCGCAGACAAGCCTACTTACGTCATTCTTACTTTACATAGGTTCATTTTTAGCGGAAAATTTGAAACTTTTTGTTTCGAAACATTGCTTACTAAACATTTCTAATACATTCGTAATTTGTTCAAGATCAACCATCTAAACATTAAGAGATAATCAAATGAAAGGAATAGTTCATTAAACATAATTGTGTAATTGCCAAAATGGCCCAATACATAGTCTGAAAGAAATAAGAAAGAAACGCTAGTGGAACATACTCCACTAGCTCAACTCTTAAACTAAACTAGAACATAAAATAGTAGCATCCTCGAAATCATGAGGACCTACCAAAGCCAGATGAATGCTGAACGTCCGGATAACTGCAGCGATGATCCTTAGCTCTACCGTCCACCTGTGCCTGCACCTAAAATGGTAGAGTTTGTATGGGGTTAGTACACACTTGTACTAAGTATGGGTATATGCAAGCACACACCAAGGACATGCATGAGAAAGAATAGCTCTTTCCTAACAACATGATTTTTGGAAGTCAAGTCAGTGGACTTGCCAGATTGAGATTAGGAAAGTTTCCTAATTTGAATTAGGAAAGTAAATAATCTTTCCAAATCTGGATTAGGAAAGTCAGTGAGCTTTCCAGATTGGGAATAGGAAAGTTATGCCATGAGAATAATCATACATCATACTTTTCACATTTGCACACAGCACATCACATTTACACATAGCACACATCATAGAGCATACAGTACATTTCACATGTAGCACATAACTTCTTTCATATCATTCATTCATATGCAATGAGACCTTGGAATCATGGACTTTACATTAATACTTTCCAAAATAAGGGCTCAACATATGGGACCTCAACTAGGGAGTCTTCATTAGCAAACACAAAGTCTGCTTCGTTCATTCATACGTACTCCATTTCATTTCATTCATAGACCAGTGTAAACACCAGTTATACCTAGGATGTAGTTTAAGACTTTCATTAGGTTCGTTGTGCAATGACCAAGAATGACCTAATGTCATTACTTGAATCTAACTCACCTTTTGATTATCCTATCCTAACACCTTTGGTATCATTCATTTCATTATGTGCATCATTTGAGGATGGACTCATTCATTCATTGGGAACTTTAACTTTAACCGACATAGATCATGTGAGCATCATGAAATCCAGTGTCTCCCCCACACCGAAAAGAGGTGGAATCACCGGCCAAAGTGATCCAATAACATGCTAGCGTACATGGGAATTTAACCCCGCCAGATCCCTATATTGGCAGTATAGGTTCGAAGACTAGGAGATATGAGGAGACCCATACCCGGCAAGCCGGACAGTCTCATCTCATGAGAGTTACGTGAACCTCCGCCCTTCCCGAATGAAGGCATCACCGCTCATAGCTAGTCTATCGGTGCTCAGTATAAAGTTCCATTACATTCATCTCATACGTCATGGAAGCTGACTTCTAGTATGAGGACATCATAGCTCATTAGATGATTTCTCATCTCATCATTCGTATTAAGTGTGTTAAGCTCAATACTCTCATTAGAGTGTTCATAGAGACTGGTCTTTTCATTATCTTACACTCTCATATGTGAGTACGTATTGGTAACATTTACTTAGGCTCATTTGAGATTGCTCTCATCATTTACATTAGCCTCATATTATGTTGTCACCACATTCATCATCATTAGAACCTTGGCTTTTCATAATTATTCACCTCTTATTACGTGGATGTTCATTTCATCATATGCCAATGCACTTGGCCATTTGGTGTGTTTCACACCCGTACTTAACCCTTCTAGGGTTTCATTATTTCATTGTTCATTTCATCATTTCATTCTTCATCTCATCATATGCCAATGCACTTGGCCATTTAGTGTATTTACACTCATACTTAACCCTTCTAGGGTTCATCATTTCATTTCATACATCTTAGGTTCACTTACTTTTGAACGTATGTTAGACTTATGTGTCTATACATACAAGCCATGAGGCTTCACTCGTAGTTCGTTAAGTGATTCTAACATTCCTAAGATTACGTAGTACAAGACTTATGTATCTTGTATTTAAGCCAAGATCTTGAATTTGATCTAAGTGGGTGACATTATTCTTGGATGTTTGTTCACGTATGACTTATGTATCAATATGGAAGTTTGGGCAAGGAAACCCAAGTCTTGAATCAATTGAATGTCATTTACATTATTAATTGATTTCATTCTAATATTCATAACATTTTAACCCTAAGTCAAATCACAATATTTACATTAAAGGCTTACTTTTCTAATTAAAATCTCTCTTGCATTGGCCGATGGGTTGTGGGTTCAAGCCCCCACAACCCCATTTCGTTTTTCTTTTTAGTTTCGGCCTATGGGAGAATTTGGGACCCGAGGTCGAGTCCCCTCAGCCACACTACAATTCTCCTTTATTTTCCTTTCCCTTCCATTCGCTTAAGGCTGAGAGGTTGTGGGTTTGAACCCCCACAACCTCTTTATTTTATTCTCCTTTTTGAAAGTTGACTTATTTGAGTTGACTATGAGGTTGAGGGGTCGAATCCCCACAGCCTCATTTCATTTTTTTTTATTTTTACTCCTCTCACCTGCATAGAGGTCGTGGGTTCGAATCCCATGCCTCTCAAATTTTTTTCTTTATTTTTCCTTTTACTTGGTTTCTAACCGAGAGGGTGTGGGTTCGAATCCCACCCCTCTCATTTCTTGTTTTCTTTTTCTTCACTCTAATTTCCCAGCCAAGGCAGGTTCAAATCCCCCTCACCACACGAATTATCTTTTTAATTCTTTGGGAATTTTAAAGGGGTCAGGTCTCGGGTTCGACGCTCGATGACCTCACCTATTTTCCTTATTTTTTCTTGGCATCCTAACCATCTTAATTTGGCAGCATATATCAACAAAAATGCTGGAAATTCAAAGTAATTTCTTTACTCATTTTTTTTATCTCCTTTTGTTAGTAAATTCATAGGACAATGCATAGTTCGTTTGGTACGTACTTTACCACAATTTTTCACAACTTCTTAACCAAAAGGTTTGCTTCTAAATTCAGCCACACTTCATGTCACATGAACATCACATTTTTACATCAATTAGTGTACATAAAACAACAAATAAACATTAACAAAATTAAGCCCCTAGGCCGAGACTCAACATGCCATACACATTCTTCTTTCCTTAATTCGAACACACACATAGTTGTCCTTTCATGAATTAACGTACATCTAATACATTAACATTCATCACAAATATCACATAATCCTAAGTCTACCAGCATTCATAGCAACCTACATTCGTTGGGAGCTAATGACAGGGACATGCAACAGGGGAATCAACCTTAGTTTTTGAACCGAATTTACTGAGTCCTAGGGGTCTCTTGGGAAAGGGACCAAGAGTAAGAAGACCCATACCTTGTTTTCTTGTTAAATGTCCAGAATGCTGCCCAAGAAACTCCTCCACAAATCAGTCCAAACACCCACACTCACACCTCACCCGACTAGTGTAGTATGTTCTGCTTAACATTATCGGATTGCTTCCTCTTTGTGTTTCTATCTTTCAAGTTCTTAATGAGCTTTTGCCTTTACTTTATTTTCCTTTTTCTGATTGTTTTCTCACGTTTTCAGCCAAGAAAGAAAAGAGTGAAACAGAGAGAGAAATCGTGCAAAGAGAGTGGGGGAAATGGGAGATAGAAGTCTAGTGTAGGTAGGACTTTGTGGGTTTGAATTAGTCAATTTATTAATTAATAAAAATTAATAAAAATCTGATTTCTTTTTCCTAAATCAGATATTACTAATTATTTATTAAAACTAAATTAACACATTAAAATTAAAACAAGTTAAATCTTGCTCTTAGTGGGGTTCGAACCCGGGTGACCCCATTTTGCGAAAATGGGTCACTTCGGGTTGCCCCACCCGAATTTCCTTATTTTTTTAACTTAATTAATTAAATAATTAATTACTCAGGGTAATTACAATATTACCCTTGGCCTGGAAAAGACCATTTTACCCTTAGACCCTCAAAACTTAAGATTTCCTCTCTTTAAGTCCGGTAAAAACTCCTTCGAGTAAATCTTCGTATTCGAGAGCCCTACATGGTTGGTCCCAGCCTTTCCTAGCTCATCTAACTCCCCAAGTTAGTTGGCTTGGCTGTACCAAGGGTTCCGAGGTGTGGTTCTACGCGCATCAATCCGTGTGAACCCTGGTCTAATCGTAGGCATTCTTGGCACATTAAGCATTACTTAGCATATCTATTTTTAGGGTTGTTACATTATCCCCCCCTTAGGAACATTCGTCCCCGAATGACACTACACATCATTTTAAGATAAAGAGGGTGATTTTCGAAGATATCTAAACATACTTGAGACTTTACTTTTTGTGAATTTGTGTTTCACACTTACTCTGGATAATGCATATTACATGTGAGAAATATTGGAGAAAATATTATTGAATTGTGTATCTAAATTGTTACATTCAGACCCTATTTATAGACACTACATTGGAATCCTTTTTCGACTAGAATTCCTATTCCTACTAACTAGAATTCCTATTCCTACAAGAATTCCTATTCCTATTCTTATTTCTACTCCTATTCTAAGTAAAAAATACTTATTCCTATTCTAACACTCCCCCTCAAGCTGGTGCATACAAATCATATGTACCTAGCTTGTTACAGATGTAATTAATACGATGACATGTGAGAGACTTGGTGAACATATCTGCAAGCTGATCATTTCACTTCACAAATTTTGTAACAATATCTCGGAGAGTATCTTTTCTCTAACAAAGTGACAGTCAATCTCAATGTGCTTAGTCCTTTCATGAAACACTGGATTTGATGTGATATGAAGAGCCGCTTGATTATCACACACAAGTTCCATCTTATCAATTTTGCCAAATTTTAGTTCTCCCAGTAACTGTTTGAGCCAAACTAACTCACAAGTTGCTGTCGCCATTGCTCGATATTCTGATTCTGCACTAGATCGAGCAACCACATTTTGTTTCTTACTCTTCCACGACACCAAATTACCTCCAACTAAAACACAATATCCGGATGTCGAACGTCTGTCAGAGGGTGATCCTGCCCAATCAGCGTTTGTATATCCTATGATATGCTCATGACCTTGATCTTCAAAGAGTAGTCCTTTACCGGGGGCTGACTTTATATATAGAAGAATACGAACAACTGCTTCCCAATGACTATCACAAGGGGAAGTCATAAACTGACTTACAACACTCACGGGAAAAGAGATGTCTGGTCTAGTCACTGTGAGATAATTCAGCTTTCCAACAAGTCGTCTATACCTTTCAGGATTACTAAGTGGATCCCCCTGTCTAGGAAGAAGTTTAACATTCAGATCCATCGGAGTGTCAATAGGTCTACATCCCATCATTCCTGTCTCCTCAAGAATGTCTAAGGCATACTTGCGTTGAGAGATAACAATGCCTGATCTAGACTGAGCAACCTCAATACCTAGGAAATACTTCAATCTGCCAAGGTCTTTAGTCTGAAAGTGCTTAAAAAGATGTTGCTTTAAATCGGTGATACCATCTTGATCATTACCAGTGATAACAATATCATCAATGTAAACAACCAAATAGATACATCGACCTGGTGCAGAATGTCGATAAAACACAGAGTGATCAGATACACTACGAGTCATGCCAAACTCCTGAATTACTGTGCTGAACTTCCCAAACCAAGCTCGAGGAGACTGTTTCAGACCATAGAGTGACCTACGCAATCGACATACAAGGTTACTAGACTCCCCCTGAGCAACAAAACCAGGTGGTTGCTCCATATAGACTTCTTCCTCAAGATCACCATGCAGAAAAGAATTCTTTATGTCCAACTGATAAAGAGGCCAATGACGAACGACAGCCATAGATAGAAAAAGACGAACATATGTTATTTTAGCCACAGGAGCGAAAGTGTCACTATAATCTAGCCCAAATATCTGAGTATACCCTTTGGCGACAAGGCGAGCCTTAAGTCTATCAACCTGACCGTCTGGATCAATTTTGACTGCATAAACCCAACGACAACCAACAATAGATTTACCTGCAGGAAGGGAGACAAGCTCCCAAGTACCACTCTTGTGTAAAGCAGACATCTCATCAATCATAGCCTGCCTCCATCCAGAATGAGAAAGTGCTTTACCTGTAGTCTTAGGAATGGAAACAGAGGACAAAGACGATACAAAGGCATAATGGGGTGATGATAGACGATGATAACTTAAGAAGGTATAATGCGGGTTAGTATTTCGAGTAGATCGTATACCTTTTTGAAGTGCAAGCGGTGGGCAAGGTAGAGGCAAGTCCGCAGTAGGAGCAGGGTCTGGCGCATGACATGAATCATCTGGGACTAGGGTGGGACGGCGATGATAAGTTTGTAGTGGTGGCACTGCAACTGGAGATGTAGACGTAACTGTAGATTCCTCAAAGTTTGGTACAGGTAAAACTTGAGGTATAGGTAAGACCATAGATACATCAGTATGATCAGAAGATGTATAGTAAGGCTGAGACTCAAAAAATTCAACATCAGCGGACATAAGGTATCGATGAAGATCATGTGAATAACAACGATACCCTTTTTGAACTCTAGAGTAACCAAGAAAGACACATTTGAGGGCACGAGGAGCTAATTTATCTTTCCCTGGGGCTAAATTATTAACAAAGCATGTACTCCCAAAGACACGAGGGGGAATAGGATAGAGATGTGATGAGGAAACAATATGGAATGTTGAACCTGATTCTGAATAGACGAAGAGGGCATTCTATTAATTAAATAACAAGCTGAAAGGACTGCATCACCCCAAAAACGCAGCGGAACATGGGATTCAATGAGGAGAGTGCGAGCAGTATCTATGAGATGCCTATTCTTTCTTTCTGCGACACCATTTTGTTGAGGAGTGTATGGACAAGATGTTTGGTGAATGATTCCGTGGTGAGACATAAGTTCCTGAAATTGGGATGATAAGTATTCTAAGGCATTATCACTATGGAAAGTACAAATAGAAACACCAAACTGATTTTGTATTTCAGCAAAGAAACCTTTGAAAATAGAAAATATCTCAGAACGATCTTTCATTAAGAAAACCCAAGTGCATCTCGAATAATCATCAATAAAACTGATAAAATAACGAAATCCTAAGGGGGAACTAACTCTACTAGGACCCCAGATATCAGAATGAACTAATGAAAAAATAGACTCTAAACGACCCTCAGTTCTACGAGAAAATGTAGCACGAGTGTGTTTCCCAAGTTGACACGACTCACATTCTAATGTGGATAAACCAGACAAACTAGGCACCATCTTTTGCAGTTTGGATACACTTGGGTGTCCCAAACGTTGGTGAATTAGATTTGGGGAATCTGTAACGGAGAATGTTGTTAAAGAATTAGAAGAGGTAAGATAGTAAAGGCCTTGTGATTCATATCCTGTTCCAATCGTCTGTCCCGTACTGCGGTCCTGCATGAGAAAGAAATGATCAAAAAAAGTTATGCTACAATGTAGGGCTTTCGTCAAACGACTAACTGCTGCTAGATTAAAAGGAGAACCAGGGACATAAAGAACAGAGTCAAGAGTGACAGAAGATATGGGTTTGGCTTTTCCAACCCCTTTTGGTTTTGTTTGTATCCCATTGGCTAATGTAATAGCTTGAAGAGATTGTGAATAAACAACATCAGACAAAAGTGATTTATTACAGTGATATGATCAGAAGCCCCCGAGTCTATGACCCATGATCCAATAGTGTTAGACTGTGATATACAAGTAAAAGAATTACCCACAACAGAAACATTAGGTTTTGCAACCGAAACTACTTGTGAAGACGTTTGTTTATTTGCACGATACCGAAGGAACTCTATATATTCCTTTAGAACAATAGGATCATAACTGGGTGGTCGACCATGCAAAACAAAACATATGTCACGAGTGTGTCAAGGTTTATGAGAATGACTACACTTGGATCGAAATTTTCCAAAACGTTCTCTCCCCCGTCTATTCTCCATGGATTGATATGTACGTTGGGAACTGCCGAAAGCTGCTACACAAGTCTGAAAATATTGGAAGCTGCCGGAAGCTGCCCACAGTGGCCTGAAAAATTCTGATTTTGCCGGAATTTTGCTGGGAACTGCCAAAATATCACCGGAACCCTAATTCCGGTGATCGGATCTGGAGATAACTGTATGGGTTCTTACCGAAAATACTGGACAACCCTAACAGAAGAGAGAAATTCAAAAATTCTGATTTTGCCGGAAACAGCCTGAAAATCGCCGGAACCCTTATTCGGATGATCGAATCTGATCGAAATCAGGAAAAAAAAAATTACATAGCCAGCCTCGGAATGAAGAGGCGACCCAGATAAAAAAAAATTGTTGAGAAAAAAAAAATGGCTGGATTTTTTTTTTCACAATTGCTCTGATACCATGTGAGAAATATTGGAGAAAATATTATTGAATTGTGTATCTAAATTGTTACATTGAGACCCTATTTATAGACACTACATTGAAATCCTTTTTCAACTAGAATTCCTATTCCTATTAACTAGAATTCCTATTCCTATTCTTATTTCTACTCTTATTCTAAGTAAGAAATACTTATTCCTATTCTAACATTACACAATCTTATCTGAAGCTTCATATTTGAGATTGAGGAACTTCCTTCTCAATCGCACTTAACTTGATGCACCTCACAGCTCATGCAACACAAAAATCATGTCCACGCTATACAAAAACATTTACATGACATGCAAGCATGATTCATTTTAACTCTAACTTATTTGGAAACTTAACCTTACTACCCTGTTTCGATAGTCTATGGTAGTCTAGCATTTATGAAGTAATCCATACCTAAGCCATCTCCTTGGGCTAGTAAGCAGCCAACTTAGCCTCTCCTCTTCATCAATACTCATAGCATGCTTTAGAACCTACCATGCACTCACCTTCATGCGAACAACCACTCTTATCAAACGTCTTTCGTTCACGCTGGGCATTTCTATCACTGCCCCTTCTTGGGAAGGCCAGATCTTGAGTCTAGCACCTTAGACCACTTGGTCTTCCTAATTCTTGTGTGTATTCTTCTAAGCACGCACACAAGAACGAAGTTAGATATTTAGAATGACACAAAGTGTCAAGGCTCTAGATAGCACGATAAAGAGTAGAAGAAGGGAAATTTTCCTACGCATCATGAAGTCTCTAATCCAGGATAGTGGTGCACTTCACTACCATGACTTAGAAACTACTCAATGTGGTTGATGGAACTCATTATTCTCGGAATTTAACCTATGGCTATGATACCAACTTTGTCACGACCGAAATCTAGACCCCAGACGAGACCGGCGTCGTTGACCTCTCAGAGGTCGCAGACAAGCCTACTTACGTCATTCTTACTTTACATAGGTTAATTTTTAGCGGAAAATTTGAAACTTTTTGTTTCGAAACATTGCTTACTAAACATTTCTAATACATTCGTAATTTGTTCAACATCAACTATCTAAACATTAAGAGATAATCAAATGAAAGGAATAGTTTATTAAACATAATTGTATAATTGCCAAAATGGCCCAATACATAGTCTGAAAGAAATAAGAAAGAAACGCTAGTGGAACATACTCCACTAGCTCAACTCCTAAACTAAGCAAGAACATAAAATAGTAGCATCCTCGAAAGCATGAGGACCTACCAAAGCCGGATGAATGCTGAACGTCCGGATAACTGCAGCGATGATCCTTAGCTCTACCGTCCACCTGTGCCTGCACCTAAAATGATAGAGTTTGTATGGGGTTAGTACACACTTGTACTAAGTATGGGTATATGCAAGCACACACCAAGGACATGCATGAGAAAGAATAGCTGTTTCCTAACAACATGATTTTTGGAAGTCAAGTCAGTGGACTTGCCAGATTGAGATTAGGAAAGTTTCCTAATTTGAATTAGGAAAGTAAATAATCTTTCCAAATCTGGATTAGGAAAGTCAGTGAGCTTTTCAGATTGGGAATAGGAAAGTTATGCCATGAGAATAATCATACATCATACTTTTCACATTTGCACACAGCACATCACATTTACACATAGCACACATCATAGAGCATACAGTCTATTTCACATGTAGCATATAACTTCTTTCATATCATTCATTCATATGCAATGAGACCTTGGAATCATGGACTTGACATTAAGACTTTCCAAAATGAGGGCTCAACATATGGGACATCAACTAGGGAGTCTTCATTAGCAAACACAGAGTCTGCTTCGTTCATTCATACGTACTCCATTTCATTTCATTCATAGACCAGTGTAAACAGCAGTTATACCTAGGATGTAGTTTAAGACTTTCATTAGGTTCGTTGTGCAATGACCAAGAATGACCTAATGTCATTACTTGAATCTAACTCACCATTTGATTATCCTATCCTAACACCTTTGGTATCATTCATTTCATTATGTGCATCATTTGAGGCTGGCCTCATTCATTCATTGGGAACTTTAACTTTAACCGACATAGATCATGTGAGCATCATGAAATCCAGTGTCTCCCCCACACCGAAAAGAGGTGGAATCACCGGCCAAAGTGATCCAATAACATGCTAGCGTACATGGGAATTTAACCCCGCCAGATCCCTATATTGGCAGGATAGGTTCGAAGACTAGGAGATATAAGGAGACCCATACCCGGCAAGCCGGACAGTCTCATCTCATGAGAGTTACGTGAACCTCCGCCCTTCCCGAAAGAAGGCATCACCGCTCATAGCTAGTCTATCGGTGCTCAGTATAAAGTTCCATTACATTCATCTCATACGTCATGGAAGCTGACTTCTAGTATGAGGACATCATAGCTCATTAGATGATTTCTCATCTCATCATTCGTATTGAGTGTGTTAAGCTCAATACTCTCATTAGAGTTTCATAGAGACTGGTCTCTTCATTATCTTACACTCTCATAGGTGAGTACGTATTGGTAACATTTACTTAGGCTCATTTGAGATTGCTCTCATCATTTACATTAGCCTCATATTATGTTGTCACCACATTCATCATCATTAGAACCTTGGATTTTCATAATTATTCACCTCTTATTACGTGGATGTTCATTTCATCATATGCCAATGCACTTGGCCATTTGGTGTGTTTCACACCCTTACTTAACCCTTCTAGGGTTTCATTATTTCATTATTCATTTCATCATTTCATAATTCATCTCATCATATGCCAATGCACTTGGCCATTTAGTGTATTTACACTCATACTTAACCCTTCTAGGGTTCATCATTTCATTTCATACATCTTAGGTTCACTTACTTTTGAACGTATGTTAGACTTATGTGTCTATAGATACAAGCCATGAGGCTTCACTCGTAGTTTGTTAAGTGATTCTTACATTCCTAAGATTACGTAGTACAAGACTTATGTATCTTGTATTTATGCCATGATCTGGAATTTGATCTAAGTGGGTGGCATTATTCTTGGACGTTTTTTCACGTATGACTTATGTATCAATATGGAAGTTTGGGCCAGGAAACCCAAGTCTTGAATCAATTGAATGTCATTTACATTATTAATTGATTTCATTCTAATATTCATAACATTTAACTATAAGTCAAATCACAATATTTACATTAAAGGCTTACTTTTCTAATTAAAATCTCTCTTGCATTGGCCGATGAGTTGTGGGTTCAAGCCCCCACAACCCCATTTCGTTTTTCTTTTATTAGTTTCGGCCTATGGGAGACTTTGGGACCCGAGGTCGAGTCCCCTCAGCCACACTATAATTCTCCTTTATTTTCCTTTCCCTTTCATTCGCTTAAGGCTGAGAGGTTGTGGGTTCGAACCCCCACAACCTCTTTATTTTATTCTCCTTTTTGAAAGTTGACTTATTTGAGTTGACTATGAGGTTGAGGGGTCGAATCCCCACAGCCTCATTTTTTATTTTTATTTTATTTTTACTCCTCTCACCCGCATAGAGGTCGTGGGTTCGAATCCCATGCCTCTCAAATTTTTTCCTTTATTTTTCCTTTTACTTGGTTTCTAACCGAGAGGGTGTGGGTTCGAATCCCACCCCTCTCATTTCTTGTTTTCTTTTTCTTCACTCTTATTTCCCAGCCAAGGCAGGTTCGAATCCCCCTCACCACACAAATTTTCTTTTTAATTCTTTGGGAATTTTAAAGGGGTGAGGTCTCGGGTTCGACCCTCGATGACCTCACCTATTTTCCTTATTTTTTCTTGGCATCCTAACCATCTTAATTTGGCAGCATATATCAACAAAAATGCAGGAATTTCAAAGTAATTTCTTTACTCATTTTTTTTATCTCCTTTTGTTAGTAAATTCATAGGACAATACATAGTTCGTTTGGTACGAACTTTACCACAATTTTTCACAACTTCTTAACCAAAAGGTTTGCTTCTAAATTCAGCCACACTTCATGTCACATGAACATCACATTTTTACATCAATTAGTGTACATAAAACAACAAACAAACATTAACAAAATTAAGCCCCTAGGCTGAGACTCAACATTCCATACACATTCTTCTTTCCTTAATTCGAACACGCACATAGTTGTCCTTTCATGAATTAACGTACATCTAATACATTAACATTCATCACAAATATCACATAATCCTAAATCTACCAGCATTCATACCAACCTACATTCGTTGGGAGCTAATGACAGGGACATGCAACAGGGGAATCAACCTTAGTTTTTGAACCGAATTTACTGAGTCCTAGGGGTCTCTTTGGAAAGGGACCAAGAGTAAGAAGACCCATACCTTGTTTTCTTGTTAAATATCCAGAATGCTGCCCAAGAACTCCTCCACAAATCAGTCCAAACGCCCACACTCACACCTCACCCGACTAGTGTAGTATGTTCTGCTTAACGTTATCGGATTGCTTCCTCTTTGTGTTTCTATCTTTCAAGTTCTTGATGAACTTTTGCCTTTAATTTATTTTCCTTTTGCTGATTGTTTTCTTACATTTTCAGCCAAGAAAGAAAAGAGTGAAACAGAGAGAGAAATCGTGCAAAGAGAGTGGGGGGAATGGGAGATAGAAGTCTAGTGTAGGTAGGACTTTGTGGGTTTGAATTAGTCAATTTATTAATTAATAAAAATTAATAAAAATCTGATTTCTTTTTCCTAAATCATATATTACTAATTATTTATTAAAACTAGATTAACACATTAAAATAAAAGCAAGTTAAATCTTGCTCTTAGTGGGGTTCGAACCCGGGTGACCCCATTTTGCGAAAATTGGTCACTTCGGGTTGCCCCACCCGAATTTCTTTATTTTTTTAACTTAATTAATTAAATAATTAATTAATCAGGGTAATTACAATATTACCCTTGGCCTGGAAAAGACCATTTTACCCTTAGACCCTCAAAACTTAAGATTTCCTCTCTTTAAGTCCGGTAAAAACTCCTTCGAGTAAATCTTTGTATTCGAGAGCCCTACATGGTTGGTCCCAGCCTTTCCTAGATCAACTAACTCCCCAAGTTAGTTGGCTTGGCTGTACCAAGGGTTCCGAGGTCTGGTTCTACGCGCATCAATCCGTGTGAACCCTGGTCTAATCGTAGGCATTCTTGGCACATTAAGCATTACTTAGCATATCTATTTTTAGGGTTGTTACATAGACTGTCCTAAATTGATGAAATCATATTGTATTATCTTTGATGATTGTATATTGGATTGAATTTGTGACTATGCCTATTGGTAAGAGCCTTGGTGTATTGGATTGGTTGAATCGTCTATGAATTGAAGTTGTTAAGATTGGATTGGTGGTATGTTGACCTAACTCTTACTATATTGTGCAGTATAGGTGTTTCAATTATGATGTTTGGTATGTCCACTTATGGTGGTGGTGCTTAAGTTGTATAATTGTGAAGAATGTGGTCTTGTCGGCATTACATTATCAATTGTGAAACAATGTGTCCTCGTCGGCATAAATTTATGAACTATGTTATTGTCAATGTATAACTTGACTATGTGATCATTGTGAAGGTCTTCATGACTTATGTGTATATGTTAAGTCATATATGTATGTGTTCTACTAAGTGAATATAGTTGATCATGATAGTCTATAGTGATGTCTTGTGTGTGTAGACTTGATGTTGAAGTGAGAATCTTCTTAGTTGACTATATACACCTTATGATGAGTTATATTGATTATTATATATATTTTTATAGGATGACTTTCAAGTATACTAAGTTGTCTCTATGTGCTTTTTGAAGGATATGCTATATGTGATGATGCAAAGTATATGTGTCTTGTTTTTGTAGACTTGTGTCCCTTACTTGATACATCAGGAATATGAATATGAATCCTTCACTTAGTAGGATAAATCACCTTTGTCATGAATGTAAATGTATGAATGGAATATGATCTTGAATATAGAAAAGAAGGCGATTTATGTGGAACCTTTAAATAGAAAATTATGATATCTTTGAAGTTGAAAGTCGTAATGGTATCCTTCTTGTGTGAATAGTGGACTTAGAGGTGGTTGGCTGGAACGGCATCAAATCATCCTTAGTAAAGTAATTGAGCTATCCTCTTAACCATTGTAGGTAGCCCTAGGGGACCCTTCTTGGTAAGGTGTATTATGATTTGGTTATGAAAAAGATATGGAAGCTCTTCATATGCTCATTTATTGAATTACTGTATGAGAACAAAGTCTAGCACCGAGTGAGTATGCTTGGGTATTATCTCTAGTTAAGAAGGAGGGTAGAGTACAAAGAAAAACTTTATATTCCTTAACCATGTGCCTCTATGGGATGTGTACTAGTTCTACCATTGATAAGTAGAACACCCTTATCGGGGTAGGTTATGACTCTGGATTCCATGCCTACCTAGTATGGTCTATGTTGGATACCAACTAGTGCTAGAGAAGTTTTATGATGTTTAGGTAGTGGAATGGGACGCTATATTGACATTGCACGATTAGGTTTTGAAGATGTTAGTGTGTGAGTTCCCTTGTGTAACACTCCAAAAGTCCCAGACCTAATCTAGAGCCTCACATGAGTATATAAGACTTTAAACACTTTTATAAAACCTAAAATATTATTTATAAGTAATTTAGGAAGTTTTAGAGTCAAGACGTCAAGGAACGTTCATGACGTCCAAAGATTTGTCAAAGAGGTGCAAGTGTGCCTTAGCCTATTTCACGGGATTTTAGGAGTCAGAATTTGATGAAAATTGGCGGAAACCTGTCAAAGTAGTGTTAGAGTATTTTTAGGGTCGAAACCTCTGGGTACAACTCCCCAAAAACAACCCTAAGGGTCCTTGGAGAAGACCCTTGCATTAGACCCAAATAAGCGAACAGGGGAAGTCTTGAAAGTAGCCAACAAAGGTTGCAAAATGATGGACCGTCGTCTTAGTGCCTGGGCGTCAATTTATCTGGTCCCACACTTATCAACTTTTCCAAAAGTTGAGAAAAAACATTGTCTCTGACATAAACGATGGTTGTGCAGGACGGTGGGGGCCAAGGGCATCGACTGACCTACGTACTGTAGGTCGGGATCTTGTTGGTCAGGTTTGTGATTTTCTGTTTGATTTTAAGTGGGTTCATTTAATCAGTTAGTTGGTTAATTTGTTAATTAATGGTTAAGGAAGGTCTAATTAAGTTAATTAATGCCCTATATAAATACCTAAGCCTAGTTAAACTAACCCGACACCCCAATTCCAAAACTCAAATCACTCTTCCTTCTCTCTACTTTCTCTCTCTCCCAAAGAAGAACTCCATAGAAGGCCACGATCAAGGGAAGAATGTCTTCATTAACACAATTTCCTCCATCAATCTTCAAGAAATATAAAGGTATGGGAACCTTTAACCTTTGGGATTCCTTTCCCCAAAGGGTTCTTTCAAAATTGGTTTCAAAAAGATGAATTGCATATGAGTTTCTTTCTAATCCGGGATTGATCTTTCCAATTGTGTTGTTCTTGATTTCTATTGGTTATTATGGTTCAATTATGATATATTATTGGTTAAATTGAGTATGTTCTTGTTGATAACCCTTGTCTGTGGTAAGGATGATGAATTTGACCCAATTCCCTAACCCTAGATTATGACCTCATGTTGAATTAGATATTGTGTAATATACTATTGTATGATGATATTACACCTATTGTGGGGGTGGAATTGGATGGTTGATGGTAAAACTATGGATGATGGCTTGTGAAGGAGATTGGGTAAGTCATTTTAATCTCAAACCTTAACTTCAATTATGATGGTTTCTACTATGTGATGAAGTTCAATTGAAGTGTGTCTTGTGATTATATTAAGTAGGTGTTGGTATGAAAATTAAATTGCAATTTATTGATTGTGTGAATTGTGAGATTATGATTAACATGTAATGAAATAAGATTAGTTATGAAGTACCTATGTGCCTTATCATTATATGACAAAGTTAATGTGTTAATCTCACATATAAGGGTTGTATTGAAAGGGCATTCTCATGCAATTACTATTGGGATAATGACTATGAAAATACAAGGAGTTAGTATCCTATGACCTAAACTAAGTTATGATTATTAAAGAAAGAGATAAAGACATTTCAAAAGGGACTCTAGCTTAGCACTGAGTGAACTAGTAGTGAGGAGTGTTTTTTACCAAATAGGGAAGCTAGGTTCACTATTTACTCATGATATAGACAGTACAATGCTCATGGTATAAAAAGGGTCTAAAACATGTCTCCTAGTTCTTGAAATATGTTTTCTACATAGGAATACTAGCTAGTGGATCAACCTAGATTCTATGTTCATGCTTGGTAGTAATTTTGCAAGAAGACCATTCGCTTTCAGTGTAGGGTTTTCATGACACTAGATTCCACATTTAGCTCTTGAGGTCTATGTCGGTTAATGCAAGTGTTCCCGAAAGTAAAATAAAGTAATAATGTGGACACTTACTAGGGTGTCTAGGTAGGAGTATGTGACTCTACCTATACATTGCATAGTTGACCTTGAGTGAAGTCCTATAAGGTTTTTCTTTTGTTCTTATAAAGTAAATGTTATGCATATGTTGACTTTACATGTTGATGATCCTATATGATGTTAGTTTAACTTATGAACATGTTATTGGTCTATATTGCTAAAACTACTATTGATGCTATGTTTTCTTAAGTCAAGCATTACTTGTGAGCCTTTGTTTGGTTTACTTGGTTGAGTGAAGTTATGGGGCTTTGCTTGGAAATTGCACTTGTAGACTAAATGGTGGGTTATATGTAAGAGTCTTGCACATATTGTAATGTTATAAACTCTTATACATGTTTTGTTGTTATAACATGATGTTGGAGTTATTTTGGTTATGTACTCAAATATGTTATTATTCATGTTGACTTGACTATACTTGATGATGTTGGTCTTGTGTTGTACATGGTCTTGACTTAATGACTATGTGATTATTGACTTATATAGGTTCTTGGTTGTGCATAAGGCTTTTCAAAGTAACTTGGCATGATTTTGAACAAATATTTCCTTTAGCATGATTTCTAAACTTATATGTGCATATGTTTCCATACTTAGTACAAGTGGTGTACGAAACCATGTTTCTCCCTTTTACCCCAAAAATTATAGGTTCCGGTCATTGGAGGGTTCCTGGTCCATTTGCATGGAAGGCTTGGATCTTTTCTCCAAGTGTGGGTATGTCCACAAGATCTGAGGATGATGCCTTTTCTCATTCTACCTATGCGACTTGTTATAGTCCAAGCACATTCATTTCACTCATATTGTTCAAGACATTGTTGTAAAACCTAAGTTCCAATTATGCATTTGTGTAAGGGCTATGACCGAATTGTTTTATTCTGTTTAGATGGTTTTATATGAGACATACCTATGAGACTATATTGTGTATATTGTATATGTGGCATAAAAGTAGTATCCTATGTAAGCTTCTTATGCGAGGAGTCTAAGTAAACACCCTATGTATATATGATATGTAAGCGAGAGTTCTATGTTAACCTTACGATGTAGATGTATATGAAATGTTTTAATTTTCCGCACTTTTTAACCTAAGAATATAATGTCGAATACTAAGAGGCTAGTTTTATTCCTCTACGAACACGACGACGTTGGTTACGTCTAGGGTGTGCTAATTGGATGTGACAAACTTGGTATCACAACATAAGGTTAAATATCCTTAGGATCGATGTCTTATTAAACCATGCCTATGTAGATTCTTATTCATATTTGTGAAGCTCGCCAAACTTATGAATGAGAGACTGTGATTCTTAGGAAATTCTCATCTTTTTGTAATTCCAAGCTTGTGCCTCTAGAGTCTTACTTTATGTGTTCTTTCACCTAAACCTTCTATTGTGGTTATAGGTATGACTACTAGAAGGTCAGTCACAAGAAGGGCCGAAGAAGGGATTGCTAATGCGCGAACTCATGACGACCAAGCTCCTCCGCAAGACAATCAAGTGCCTCCACTTGAGCAAGTTCCTATGGGTGAGCAAGTTCCGGTTGTTCCTCCACCTATAACGGATCGGGGATAAGGCTTGATTTCTCAACTTGGCTCAAGCCATGACCTCTGAAGCTAATGCCGTAATTTCTCATGTCCATGATATGACGACACTAAGTGAATTGGGAAGTTAGAACCCGTATGCCTCAACATGCTAGCACTATGGCTTCTCGTTTGATAGACTTTACTATGATAAACCCTCCTATGTTCTTCGGGTCAAAAGAGGGTGTAGACCCCCAAGACATTATTGATGAAATCTACAAGTTCTTATTTTATATGGGTGTGACTTCGAATGAAAAGCCCAAGTTGGCGGCCTATTAACTCAAAGATCTTTAAGAGGACTTTCCTTGATAGGTTCTTTCAAAGATAGTTGAGGGAAGCTAAGGTGGAAGAATTTATCAACCTTCATCAAGGAGGTATGAGTGTACACGATTACTCCTTAAAGTTTACTAAATTATCCAAGTATGCTCCATCATTGGTGTCTAACCAAGGGATGAGATGAGTTGTTTTCTTACGGGAGTGTTTGAAGACTTGGTAGAAGAATGTATTTCAGCTATGCTTCATGATAATATGAATATCTCTCGTCTAATGGTTAATGCTCAACAAGTGGAAGAAATCATACTAAGGAGGAAAAATAGAGAGGCCAAGAGGTCCAAGTCTTATGAAGGTGGTTCTTCAAGGGGATGGTTGGAAATTAAAGATAATCCTAGGTTCTAGAACAGGTTTTCCAATCAAGTTCCTTCTAAGTTCCCCAACACTCGTGATGATAGAGTGCCTAACCCTAAGTCTCAAAAGGGAAGAGGTACTAGTTCACCAAGCAAGAAGCATGTCACGACCGGAATTTAGACCCCAGACGAGACCGGCGTCGTTCACCTCTCAGAGGTCGCAGACAAGCCTACATACGTCGTCGTTACTTCATCTAGGTTAAATTTAGCTGAAAATTTGAACTTTTGTTTACTTAAACTTTATATTGGAAAACATTGATCTCGCATAATACTATCTACGTAAACTCATAAGCGTTCACAACAACCATCTAAATCAAGATAATCAAATGAAATATATAGTCATATATATAGAGTTGCCAAAATGGCAACAATACAACGTCTGAAAGTAAATACAAAAGAAACGCTAGTGGAACATACTCCACTAGCTCATGCCTACGTCTACGCTAGAATAAATCAGTAAGCATCCTCGAAAGCATGAGGGCCTACCAAATCTGGATGAAAGCTCCACATCAGGATAACTGCTGCGTAGACTCGTAAGCTCTAACGTCCAGCTGCACCTGCACCTAAAAGTAGATAAATGTATGGAATTAGTACACACTAGTACTAATTATGGGTATATGCAAGCACATACCACGGACATACCTGATTTAGAATAGCTCTCTCCTAACGATATGAGTTAGGGAAAGTCAAGTCAGTGGACTTGCCAAAATCGGATTAGGAAAGTCATGCCATGAGAGTAACATGCATCATCATACGTATCATATTGCACACAACACATAACATATTGCATATAGCACATAACATATTGTATATAGAACATATCATATTTCATTTAATTCGTTCATATGCCATGAAACCCTGGAATCTTGGACTTAACATTAAGTCTTCCAAAATGAGGGCTCAACATATGGGACCTCAACAAGTGAGCCTTCTTTAGCAAACACAGAGTCTGCTTCATTCATTCATACGTACTTCATTTCATTTCATTCATAGGCTAGTGTAAACACCAGCTATACCTAGGATGTAGTTCAAGACTCTCATTGGGTGCACTGTGCAATGACTAAGAATGACCTAGTGTCATTATATAAGTCTAGTTCACCTATTGATTATCCTACCCAAACACCTTTGGTATCGTTCATTTCATTGTGTGCATTACATGAGGCTGGCCTCATTCTTTCTTTGGGAACTTTAACTTTAACCGACATAGATCATGTGATCTCCGTGAAATCCTGTGTCTACCCCACACCGAAAAGAGGTGGAATCACCGGCCAAAGTGAAACAAAAATATGCTAGCGTATATAGGGAATTGAACCCTGCTAGATCCCTATATTGGCTGCATAAGTTCAATGACTAGAAGATATAAGTAGACCCATACCCATCTGGACGGACAGTCTCATCTCATGAGAATTACACTAACCTCTGTCTTCCCAAAAGAAGGAATCGCCACTCATAGCTAGCCTATCAGTGCTCGGTATAAAGTTCCATTACATTCATCTCATACATCATATAAGCTGGCTTCTAGCATGAGGACATCATAGCTAATTAGATGATTTCTCATATCATCATTAGTATTAATTATATATTAACTTTAATACTTTCATAGAGTGTTCATAAAGACTGGTCTCTTCCTTAACTTTACACTCTCATAGGTGAGTACGTTTTGGTAACATTTACTTAGGCTCATTTGAGATTGCCCTCATATTTCACATTAGCCTCTTATCATGTTGTCACCACATTCATTAGCCTTATCACATTTACCCTTCATAATTACTTACCCTTTTTTACGTGAATATTCATTTCATCATATGCCAAAGCACTTGGCCTTTTAGTGTGTTTCACACTCTTACTTAACCCTTCTGGGATCACATCATTCATACATAACATCTTTGGTTCACTTACTTTTAAACGTATGCTGGACTTATGGATCCATATATACAAGGCATGAGGCTTCATTCGTAATTCGTCAAAGTGATTCATACTTACCCAAGTTATGTAGTACAAGACTTATGCATTTTGTAAGTATGCCAAGATCTCAATTTTGATCCTTAAAGGCAGCATTCATTTAATCATTTATTCACGTACGACTTATGTGTCAATACGGAATTCGGCAGGGGAACCCGATTTCGATTCCCTTGAACAACACTTACATTTTTTTGTTTTTTTTTTCTGATTTGTTATTCTCGGTTAGGGGACTCGATTTCGAATCCTCTCACCTACGCTTTGTTTTGTTTCCTTTTTCACCAATTCTCCTTAGACGTCTAGGCTTAGGAGATCCGAGATCGAACCCCCACACCTACATTTATTTATTTTCCTTTTTCCTTAAACTCTTTTTGTGTTGACCGAGAGAATGTGGGATCGAACCCCCACAACCCAACTTTATTTTTCTCCTTAATTATTTTCATTCGGCCGAGAGGTTGTGGGTTCGATTCCCACATACTTCATTTTTATTTTCTTTTAATTCTTCCTCATGTTTGACCGAGAGGTTGTGGGTTCGAACCCCACACGCCTCATTTCATTTTTCTTTCATTTTTCTCCTAACTCTTCCTTTGAGCCTTACCCCATTTGGAATCTCCCTTACCTCATTTTTATTATTGAATTTTTATATAACTTGTATATGGTGAGGTCTTGGGTTGAATCCCCAATGACCTCATGCATTTTAAAAAATTTTAAAAACTCAAATTTTTTATAGTAAGTGGCCGAAACAAATTTCCAGAATGCTGGACATTTGTTCACCTTTTTGCAGTCTATTTTCTCACCCTCTTTCACGTTAAATATTAAGATATTTCGAGTAGTTTTTAGGGAGATCTTTAGGTGCATTTTCGAGGTTACTTTCAGTCAAGAATTATCATTCAATTCAGCAACTTTGAACTCATATGAACATCACGTATTTTACATATTCGCATACACATAATTCATAACTTTTTAACATGTCAATATCAAGCTTCAAACCGTGGCTAATTCACGGCACCCACATGCACAAACCAGTTAACGAACTTCACATTTTCGGAACACCTCTTTCATTTCTACATAATTCCGAATACACATTCAAACACATAATCACAAACCAGTCCTAAAATCATCTACCAGAAGTCAAACCAACGCATAATTGAATCTTTCAAAGGATCTAATGACAGGGGCATGCAACGGGGACAACCTTAGTTTTCGATTGTGAATAGACTAAACCTTAGGGGTCTCTTGGGAAAGGGACAAAGAGGGAAGAAAACCCATACCTGAAGTCGTTCAAAGATGTTCTTACGTGCTGACAAACCCCCCCACACACACACACACTAAGCCGACGTCTCACCACCGAAATCACAAGCACAATCCGTCGAGAATTTGGTTTTTTTGCTTTTCATTTTGAAGCTTATTTTGCTTTTGAGTTTGAGCGTTCAAGTTCTTGAGTGTGGATGAACTCTTTATATTTTTTTCCAGTTCTTTTCTTATACTGAAGAATAATCGTGCAAGTGAGGTGTGAGTTGAGAGAGACGTGAGTTAGTGTTAGCTTAGGATTAGGAGATTAGGTGGAGACTTAGTGAAATTAGGACTTCTCTTAATTTTTTAAAAATTTGATTTTTTTCAAAGGCTACGTGAAATGACAACCAAGACCCTACAAAATTAGGTAATAAACATCAACTAAATCCACCTAAACGTCGCTTCCACCAAGGCTCGAACCCTGGTGAAGCCTCCATCGTGAAACGGGTCATTTCGAGTCGACCCGATCCAAACTGTTCCTCAAATTAAATTAATTAATTAATTACTTAGGGTAATTACAATACGACCCCTAGCTTGGAAAATACCATTTTACCCCTAGACCCTCCAAACCTAAGATTACCCTTTTTTAAGTCCGGTAAAACTCATCCGGGTGAATCTCTTCAATTGGGGTGCCCTACATGGTTGGTTCTCACCTTGCCTAGCTCAAATAACTCACCAAGTTGGTTGGCTTGTCTAGTGCATAGGTTCTGAGTTCTGGTTCTACCGCAACAAGCCGTGTGAACCCGTCTAATCCAGGCATTCTAGGTACGTTTAAGCATTACNTGGCTAGTGCATAGGTTTTGAGGTCAGGTTCTACGCGCAACAAGACGTGTGAACCCGATCTAATACAGGCATTCTAGGTACGTTTAAGCATTACTTAGCATAGTTATTTTCAGGTTTTTACAAAGCCTACTTGTTAAAAGTGTGGCAAGAATTATATGGGTGAATGTATAGTTGGGACGGACAACTACTTTAGGTGTGGTAAAAGTTGTCACAAGGATAGAGATTGACCTAATGTGAAGGGTCAGGACAAGGGAAGTAGGCAAGGTCAAGCAAGTGTTTCTAATGTGTATGCTCCAAGAAAGAATCGCTTTTATGCTCTCCGATATAGGGGTGAACAAGAGAATTCTCCCGATGTGGTGACCGGTATGTTACAAGTCTTCTCTATTGAAGTTTATGATTTTCTTGATCCGGGTGCTACATTGTCTTTGTGTTACTCCTTTAGTAGCTAGAAAATTTGATATTTTGCCCGATATCCTAAATGAACCTTTAGTGGTGGCTACCCCGGTAGATGATTTAGTGGTTGCAAAGAGGGTATATAGAAATTGTCCTATAATGTTGCCCAATAGAGTTAATCATGTTTAATTAGTAGAACTTGATATGGTTGATTCTGATGTCATTTTGGAAATGTATTTGTTGCATGATTCTTTTGCTTGTATTGATTGTAGAACAAATGTTGTTAAGTTCAATTTTCCAAATGAACCCGTCTTAAAGTGGAATTGGGCAAATTCTATTCCTAGAGGTCGTATAATTTCTTGTTTGAAGGCTTGTAAGATGATCTCTAAAGGGTATTTATACCATATTGTAACAGTCACAAATTTAGATTATGAAAATACTCCCATTGAGTTAGTCCCCGTAGTGACGGAATTTCCGAAGGTCTTTCCTAATGATCTTCCTAAAGTCCCTCCCGGACGGGAAATTGATTTTGATATTGACTTGATACCGGATATGAATCTCATTTTAATTCCTCCTTATCGGATGGTTACGGCCAAATTGAAAGAGTTGAAGGCTCCAGTCAATGACTTTCTAGGCAAGGGTTTCGTTCATCCTAGTATTTTTCCATATGGAGCTCTAGTGTTGTTTGTGAAGAAAAAGGTCACTATAAAGAACAAGCATCCTCTCCCTAGGTTTGATGATTTATTTGATAAACTCCAAGGTGCGAGTTACTTTTCAAAGATTTATTTGAGGTCGGGTTATCACCAACTTAGGTTGAGAGGTGAAGATATACCTAAGATGACTTTTCGAACTAGGCATGGTCACTATGAGTTTCTAGTGATGTCATTTGGGTTGACAAATTCCCCGACAACTTTTATGGACTTAATGAATAGGGCTTTACTAAATTACCTAAATTCCTTTCATACCCCGGATGATACCATCGTTGTTAACCTCTCAAAGGTCGCAAACAAGCCTCTTCTTATCTTTCATCACAATCATACAGTCAAATTTTGCAAAAAATTAAAAACTTTTAATATACTAATTGAAGTATACTTAGACTTCATACTTAATATTCATAAAGACCGTACGATATTCTAAAACTTTTCTCACATATAAATAACCATCTAAAGAGTGCAAAGCCAATAATGATCAATATGCCATATAGGCCTTAATACAAAAGAATTCAAAGAACATAGCGGAATAACGTATTCTAAAAACTACTAAATCTTCATAAGGCTGGAAATTGAAAGGATAGCCTCCCGAAAGTGAGGACCTACCATGACTTGGATAAAGAGTTCCAAGCTTCTTCAAATCGACCGCTTTAACTTTAATGACCGGAACCTACAGTTTTAGTAAAATAAAGTAATGTAGTTAGTACGCCACATGTAGTAAGTATGGGTATATGCACATAAAACATAACACATAGGGACATGCATGAAAAATATTGTTTATCAATTCTTTATAAAAACATGCCAAGTCATATGAAAAATTCAATGCACATACCATATAACATATACAAGCAAAATATTTCATCACTTAAAGCATGATCATAATCAAAGACATCTTCTCATGGCATCATGTTAACATTTCATATTATATAGATCATATAAACATAACATACAAAACACTTACCAATGATCCCATATCCAACCTACAAGTGCAATGGTCATGTGAAGCCCCATAACCCCACATAAGAGAGTAGATATGATAGGAGACCATAAGTAAAGCTTGCTTCATATACTTTAACATAGTTAGTTATTGTTCACATAACAATATAGCCAAATAACATATTCAATCACAATAGACAACATTCATATAAAAGTAACATCATATATAATAAACATATATATTTCATATCATCATATTACTTATGAACAATCTTCTGGGACTTCCCTTAGATTCAACTTATGCAATTTATAGGTAGCGTCTGGTAACACCACTTAAACTAAGCCAACTCCTCAAGTCACCCTAGTCGACGTTGCTTTTTGTCTTTCACTTTACATGAGGGAACATAGGCATTAACCGACATAGACCATGTGAGCTAAGTATGGAACCAGTGTCTTCCCCACACCAAAAAGAGGTGGTTCTACCAGCCAAAGTAATAGCAAACATGACGTACCTTTCTAGGTGGACCCACTAGCTAGTATCCTATGGTGGCAACATAGTTCAAGAACTAGGAGATGTATTAGATACCCATAGTTCCACATTACATGGCAGCCTCAATCTCATGAGAATCATTGTGAACCTACATTTCCGCTAGGGAAAGGACACTTCCCATATCTAATTCATCAGTGCTTAGCTTAAGTCCTTTTTCTTGAAATAATCTTTAATTTGTCTTTTATCAAAAACTTACCATAGGTCATAGGATATTATCTCCCTGTATAACAAGATCATGATCGCTTTTAGATTATATGAGAATTGTCCTTTCATCGTAACCTATCTTTTCTTATGTGAGATTAACATAACATAGTCACCTTGTGAAAACCTTGCTAGGGATAACATAAACTTGCATATTCGTATTCTTATCATAATATCACAATTTAGATGTTCATATCAAACATATTCACATAGAACCATCATACATACTTTCATAACATAGAATCATGACTTATAGACTAGCATAAACATCTTAGAGTAATCACAATTTCAGAAGACTTACCTCTTGCTTCCAAGAATCTTATTCATCATTCAATATTCATATTCATACATAGTGAAATAGTCAATGAAATAGTCAAGAAAAACTCTTAAAATCATGTACAAGATAAATGCAAAGCATGGGAGAAGGGAAACGGGTCATAAAAGGGTTTATTCAAATCTTAAATTCTAACCGTAACATTTTCATGTTATCAAACACAATAAACAACCCATTCGAAACCATCACATAGAGAAAGATCATGTATGACACATTAATCAAACATTATCAATCAGTTATTCAACCATTCATGCTAAATTAGATATAGAAAAATGTTTACTTTTCATTTAAAATCATAATTCTAGGGTTAGGAAGAAAATCCGTTTTGTCTAGTAACAACCCTAGTATTTGAAGTTCTTGAAAACTTAGTTGAAAGGACTTCTTGGGGAAAGGAATCCCAAGAGTGAAAACCCATACCTTAAAGATGAAGAATCCACGAAATCTTGGATGCAAACTACAAAACCTTGGTCTTCTTCCTTAACCTTTTCTAGTTCTTCAGTTCTTGAGAGATTAAGAGACTTTCCTTTGATTCTGATTTGGGATGTGTAATTGTAGTCTAAAACTGACTTAATATCTATATATATACGTACCATATAATACCCTAAAGACCTTCAACTTAAATGACCTAAAACGCCCCTCCTAAATTGACTACAACTAGGAGAACATTTGACTTAGGGTCTTTGATTTTGACTAGGATTTAAATTAATTAATTAAATAACTAATTTAATTAATTAGGGGACCTAGGGTAATTACTAAATTACCCCTAAATCGTTTTGACCATACCAATTAGCTAATTTCCAAAATGCTTCTCCTAAATTGACTAGAAATAGAAGAACGCTTGACTTAACCGAAATCTGGAAATTGCTTAAGGGTTTCAATTTTGACTATTTAAATTAATTAATTAAGTTTATAAATTAATTAATTAGGTAACCTAGGGTAATTACTAAATTACCCCTAAGTTGTTAGGACCATAACCAACCCTTTGAACCATCCTAGGTTAGGTACTAGGTTGTCTCTTACTTGACTTAATCGAAATCTGGAAATTGCTTAGTGTTTTCGGTTTTTTCCATTTAAATTAATTAATTAAGTTTCTAAATTAATTAATTAATTAATCTAGGTAATTACTAAAGTACTCCTAAGTTGTTAGGACCATAACAAACCTTTTGGACCATCCTATGTTAGGTATTAGGTTGTCTCTTATTTGACTTAACTAAAATTTGGAAATTGCTTAGTGGTTTAAATTTTGTCAATTTAAATTAATTAATTAAGTTGCTAAATTAAATAATTAAGTAACCTATGGTAATTACTAAAGTACCCCTAAGTTTTAGGACAACAACCAACCCTTTGGACCATCCTAGGTTAGGTACTAGATTGTCTCTTACTTACACGGTTTGGTGACACCCGATTAGGTGTTAGGTTGTCAGGTCCCTTATTTTGTTATTTTTTTGTTTGTCCTAGGTTAGTTAGTTAGTTAGGTCAGTTAGTTAGGGTCTAGGACCGGTTAGGGATCCTGGCCCCATGTGGCTGGACCCGTACGTGCGCCTGTCCCCAACCGCTCAAACTGAATTGGTTAGAGTGGTCCCTTGGCCAGTTGCACATGTGCTTGCACATGTGTTGCATGTATTTTACTAACTAACTATTCTAGAAGGTTCATTTGGAGTGTTTATTTATTTTCCCAAGGATCCTCACTATGTCCTTGGGCACTACTTAATCTACATGATCATTTTAAATGGTTATGTGCTATGGTACTAGGCTTGACACTTGGATGCCTATTACCTTATGTGTATACGTGATGAATGTGATTATTTTTAGCTTAGGGTCTTCATTGTAGGTAAATTCCTAAACAAGCTTGTTTTGGAGCATTTGAACATCAAAGGGTATTTTTAAGTTATAAGTTACTTGTGAATACATACAAAAATTGGCTAACACCCTTAAGCCAATATTCTTCAATATCCCTGATATTAGTAAATATTGGACAATGAGATGCCTAAGTGTAAGACCTCGAAAATGACTTAGGTTAACTAGAGCCTAACATGTTGATATTGATGGTCTAAGGTCCTAAATATTTTTAATATATGGTATATAGTCAGTAGCAAAAGTATTAGAGGTGTTGGAAGTCAAACGTAAAGGGATGACTAAGACGTTCGACGACTAAGTCACCTAAATATCATGTGGTTCTATGTTTTTATGTGTGTTCATGGTATTTTAAGGGTATTAATTGATTTATTATAGCATGTATAGGCATTGTGTTGAGTTTCGAGAAGTTTGGAGGTCAAACGACCAAGAATGTTCATGGTGTTCGAAAGATATGCCTTGAATTGACCTTGTACGTCTAGGCGTGTTTCGTCGAGTTTTATGTGTTCGTTTTGTATGAAATTTATGTGAGAGGTGTTAAACTCATATATTATCGTATTTGGGTTAGAAACATACGGGAAATTATCCCCAAGCACCATCTAAGGGTCCTTGATGAAGGACCCAAAACTAGTATCAATGGCAGACCCAGGCAGACCCCAGACGACGGAGCAGTCGATGGCTCGTATGCCTATTGATGCCCCATCGCAGGGTGTAGTCTTGGGTTACTTGGCCATGGGTGAAGGAGGAATCCTTGGCCAGCTTCTGTAACCAGCGACGGAGGGCTGTGACGCCCCGTCAAGTGCAGGCGTCGAGAGGTTGTCTCCTGCGCGCAGAGTTACTGCCAAATCAGGGGTGAATTGGTAAATTCACCCCACTTCCAAATAAGAGTTTAGGATGTTTTTTAAGGGCATTTTGGGTATTTTAAATGAGTATATAAGTGTGTAACACTTAGAATAATTCATTCTTCCAAAAACAAAACCCCAAAGTCCCTTAGAAATCCCAAAGACTCCATTGAAGTCCAAATTGAAGAAGAAGCTTGGTGTGGCGTTTTGAGTGGAAATTCTTCAACAAAGTGAAGAATTATAATCCTTGAGGTATGGCTTTTAATCTTTGAAACTTATTTCATCAAGGATCGAAACTCTCAAGATGTTTTTCAAAGTTTTCTAAAGTGAATTATCCAACTTCGGGATTCTACCATGGGTTCTTGCATAAACGATTTCTAAACATTGAATTATGATCTAATTGATATGGTATTGATGATTTTAACATAAATTACCTATGAACCCATGTAAATTGATGAACCATAGTTTTGACTACTTATTGGGTTACTTGATATTAAGCTAATATTGATGAATTGTTATGTAGTTTCTTATGGGCTTTCTAACGATATAAGAATTGTATTCAATTGATATATAATTGATCTTAGATTGTTAAACCTAGATTGAATTGATGTAGATTCGTTGAGTCTTCTGGCTATTGCTTTGAATTATTGTTCATGGCCATGGGTAAGGGCCTGGTGATGTTGAATTGGTTGATGTGGCATTGAATTGAAATGTGGATGAGGGGATGAAGGTATGCTGCCCCATTTTCTTTAATTTGATATTAAATACACTTCGAATCTATTGTGCTTGGTATGGTCCACTTATGGTGGCGGTGTTATGTGTTTTACTTGCAATTGACGTGGCCTTGTCGGCGTTACTTTATGCAATATGATGAGCATGGCCTTATTGGCAACTACTTGAAGTAACGTGCCTATGTGTGTAGTTGATTATGTGAAGCATGACATTATTTATCTACATATGAAGTCATATGTGTGTTCTTCTACTTATGTGGCCTTAAGTGATCATGTTAGACTATGACTTTGGCATTATGAGTATAGTGTTAGGGTTAAGTCTTGGTTATTCCTACTTGGCTTTGTGAGTCTATGTGGAGTACATTATTGATGTTATGATGATATGTAGGATGACTTGAAGATGTTAGGTTGTTTCTAGGTGTTTCTAGAATGACTTGTATTATGAGTTCAAGTGAAGTATGTGATGTCTTGTCTTGGTTGACTTTTATATCTTGCCTGATGATTATATGAATATGATTATGTGATGATTTTACTTAGTATGTTAAGAGTCTTGAATGTGTGAATGACATGTGACATTGAATAATGAAAAGAAGGTCTTTATGTGAAACCTTGAAACTAAGGGTAAAAAGTAATGTAAATTGAATTCGAACGCTGTTAATGTATCCTTCATGTGGGACGATGGACCTAGGTTGATTGACTAGAACGGCATCATATCTCCCTAGCAAAAGTCATAATGAGCTTCTTGTCGCCATTGGAAGGAAATCCCTAGAGATCCTCTTTGGTAGGGTAAATGTAATTGGGTTATGAACTAGATATGGAACCCTATTGTATGAACCTTAATGTGAATTAATATATGAGAACAAAGGATAGAACCGAGTGAGTATGGTAAGGGAAGTAGTTCTAGTTAAGCATGAGACTAGAATACAAACAAACCCTTCATATTCCTTAACCATGTGCCTACATGGGTTGTGTACAAGTTCTACCATTGGCAAGTAGAACAAGCTCATCGGAGTAGGATAGAACTCTGGATTCCATGTCTTGCTACCATGGTCTATGTCGGTTATTGCCTATTCTCATCATATGGGATACTTGCTAGCATTAGAGAAGTTCTATGAAGTTTAGGTGGTGGTATGGGACGCTATCTAGACAATGCACAATAGGCTTTGAAGATGTTAATGAGAGTCCCTAGGTCTTCTCTAAGACCATTACTTGAATGTCCTTATGTATTGTATGAGTCTCTTAATGAATTATGAATAAATGGATTACTGAATTAATGAACCAATGACTTACGTTATGAAGTATGTAAGTGAATAAGTACCTAATCTAGAGTGGATTATGGATTCTTTAGTTAAATTGTGAAGAGGGCATCAAGGATGATTTGTTCATGGCTTACCTATAGAAGACTTGAGAATGACTCTAGTTAATGAAAAGGTATGATGTTGTTGACATGATCTAAGCTTTAGGTAGTCTTAAGAACTATTTAGGTAATCTTGAAGAGGTCACTATGGACGTTATCTTCTTGATTTACTTAAGTAGGTCTTTTGATAGCCTTTGGAAGGAGAGTGTCCTATCATCTAAGTGTGGGTGTGTTTAGTAAGAATGATTCTATTTTAGGTAGTCTATAGGATCCCTTGTGTGTGTGTGATAGAGATTGTATGGGCGGTCACTCCACACTCACTCAAGTGACCCTTGGAAATGACCTTTGGTAGATGAATCTAACCTTGATGTTTATGATTGCTTTATAAGTATGTATGTAACTCATTATAGGTAATCTTAAGTGTCGTTTAGGCACATCTAGAGAGGGTGTATGGGCGGTCTCTCTTTGTATGACTTAAGTGAATCTTAGGATGACTTTAAGTGAGGGTATTACATGCTAGAAGTTGGTTATTAAAGGGGTTAGCAAATCACTGAAACAGTGAAGTCAATTCACTGTAAAGTGAATTGAACTTACTGTAAAGTGATGCCTAAAAATTGGTATTTTGATTAATTGCTTCCTTATGAGTTTCTAAATTGATTAATGATGTTATTATGATTAAAATATGATTTGTAAAATGAAAAGATGCATATTTCCAATAAAGTCCATTTCCATGATTTTCATGCATAATGACATACTTAGTACATGTGATTGTACTAATTCCATGCTTTATTTTCTATCTATAGTTCTTAATAGGTAAAGAGCTTTGGGAAGTGAAGACTTGTACTTAGAAGATCGTTCAAGATAAGTTGAAGTATGTCCTCACTTGACGCGAGGGCATATATGTCATTTTTATATTTTCTTTGAAGTATTGTAATAGACTATGTATTTCCATTTTCGCATTGAAGTATGGTCTGTGTCCCAAGTATTCTTGTGTCTAAGAATATGAGATTGAGACTTAGTGTTTTTCCGATTCCTACTTATATGAAATAGTTTAAAGACTTCTATATTGTTTTATGAATTTTTTTAATTCCGCACTACTTTTTACTATGTATATAAGATGAATGATATGAGAGGCTTGTCTTAGACCTCCGAGAGGTCGACAACGCCGGTTACAATCCAAGATTGTATCCTAACTTCTAGGGTATGGTTTCGGGTGGTGACACTATGTACCCCAATACATATTCTTAAAACCTAATAGGCTCTTTACTAGTAAAGTACATTTTTATGGAATTTTACATTATCCCCCACCCCCCACCCCCTCCTCTTAGGAACATTTGTCCCAAAATGACAGTAAAATCTTTTGCAGGGTAGGAAAAGACTAAATACTAGAAGTACAAACAGCATATAACATTTCATTACACTTAGCACTCAAATCATGATGCACAACATATTAGAGCTACATATTCATAACACATAGTGAGGAATTTCCTTTTCAACCTTATCATAAGCTCAAAATGCATCAAAGAGTTACCATGCTATCAATCTTCTCAAGATAACAACAAAACAACAAAATCTCAAGAAAACATACGCATACAAGTTTCACATAAGTGCAAGAATAGAGTATGAAAACATCTTCTTAAAACTCTAGTTGGTTCTATCCCTTACCAAAACATGCACCTACATAAGACAATCTTTATTGGCTATGCCCATTTTTTTATTATTTGCATAATATATAGTTCGTGGGGCATATATTCATACTCCAATATTGGAATAAACCAATAACTGTTAAAACTTCATTCTTATTAATTACTGATGATTTGACATTCTCATGCTTTGCTTACTTAGTTCACCTTGAACTTACATTTTCTCTTCTTTGATCTAATTTCTCAAATCCTCAACATCGGGTACACATAATCTCCCTTGGTACCTAAGAACACCATCCCCCTTTTGGGAGAATGACTCATTGAGCTTACTAAGTACAGATTCCTTCAACTCCATCAATAGAGGATCAAGGTGTTTCTTATACTTCACCTCACCCACTAATGATAAGTCGGAGTTATGATGGACCATAAAACTACCAATTGGAGAATCTTCTTATCGCACACCTAAGCGAGCCAATTGATGAACATCTTTCGCAACTTCTTTCTTTCATTCTTTCTTACTTTCTTAATGAAATTTTGAGCATTATACATACTACTAGAATGGAAAATAAGGAGAACTAGGGAGATTAACATTCGATACAAGCAACCCTTTTTGGAGCTTCAGAATTAGGACAATCTTTCACCATATGTCCACCTTTGCCACAACCAAGCGGTCAACCATAGAAACTATTAGTTCCAACGAGACATTCGCCCCCATGCTTCTTACCACACTTACCACAAGTTGGTCTTTCTCTTGGTGGATCAACGTTTCCCCCATCTTGAGGTTTAGGATTAGAACCTCTATCATTGCGATTCCCGGAGAAATTTGAAGGAACTTGGTTTGAAAACCTCTTCATAAACTTAGGCTTGTCTTGAATATCTAGCATTCTTTTAGGAGAACCACTCTCAAAAGACTTTGACTTCTTCACATCCCTATTTCTCTTCCTTAGGCGACTTTTTTCAACCTGTTAAGCATGAACCATAAACCTATAAAGATCCATATTGTCATGAAACATGGATGCACGACATTCTTCTTCAAGCTCTTCAGGATTAGATGCTAAAATACACATAGTGTCAAGGCTCTAGAGGCACAACATAAGAGTATCAAGAAAAGAGAAGTTTCCTAATCATCATATAGCCCCTCGTCCACAATTGTGGCGCTCTTCACAACAATGAACAAGACGCTAGGTAATGTTGTTTAGTGAGACATTGACCATAATGATCTTTAACCTCATGCTCAGATACTAAGATTCCAATATTTAAACTCATGCTCTAATACCAATTTTAAGATTTCATATTTAACCTCATGCTCTGATACCAAGTTTGTCACACCCGGACTTCATACCCCGGATGAGACCGGCGTCGTTAACATCTCAGAGGTGGCAGACAAGCCTCTTCTTAGCTTTCATCACAATCATACAGTCAAATTTTGCGGAAAATTAAAAACTTTAATATACTAATTGAAGTATACTAAGAGTTCATACTTAATATTCATAAAGACCGTAAGATATTCTTAAACTTGTCTCACATATATATAACCATCTAAAGAGTGCAAAGCCAATAATAATCAATATGCCATATAGGCCTGAATACAAAAAAATTCAAAGAACATAATGGAATAATGTATTCTAAAAACTACTAAATCTTTATAAGGCTGGAAATTGAAAGGATAGCATCCCAAACGTGAGGACCTACCACAACTTGGAGAAAGAGTTCCAAGCTTCTTCAAATCGATCGCTTTAACTTCAATGGACGAAACCTACAGTTTTAGTAAAATAAAGTAATGGAGTTAGTACGCCACATCTACTAAGTATGAGTATATGCACATAACACATAACACATAGGGACATGCATTAAAAATATTATTTATCAATTCTGTATAAAAACATGCCAAGTCATATGAAAAATTCAATGCACATACCATATAACATATACATGCCAAATATTTCATCACCTAAAGAATGATCATAGTCAAAGACATCTTCTCATGGCATTATGTTAACATTTCATATTCAATAGATCATATAAACATAACATACAAAACACTTACCAATGATCCCATATCCAACCTACAATTGCAATGGTCATGTGAAGCCCCATAACCCCACATAACCGAGTATATAAGATAGGAGACCATAAGTAAAACTTGCTTCATATAACTTTAACATAGTTAGTTATCGTTCACATAACAATATAGACAAAGAACATATTCAATCACAATAGCCAACATTCATATAAAAGTAACATCATAGATTATAAGCATATATCTTTCATATCATCATATTACTATGAACAATCTCCTAGGACTTCCCTTAGAGTCAACTTGTGCAATGTCTAGGTAGTGTCCCAAACCACCACCTAAACTAAGCCAACTCCTCAAGTCACCCTAGTCGACGTTTGTTTTCTTGTCTTTCATTTTACATGAGGTAACATAGGCATTAACCTACATAGACCATGTGATATAAACATGAAATCCAGTGTCTTCCCCACACCAAAAAGAGGTGGTCCTACCGGCCAAAGTAGAACCAAACCTGACGTAGCTTTCTAGGTGGATCCACTAGATAGTATCCTATGGTGGCAACATACTTCAAGAACTAGGAGATGTATTAGAGACCCATAGTTCAACATTACATGCCAACCTCGATATCATGAGAATCATTGTGAACCTACCTTCCAGCTAGGGAAGGGACACTTCCCATATCTAGTTCATCGGTGCTTAGCTTAAGTCCCTTTTGTTGAAATAACCTTTAATTTGTCTTTTATAAAGAACTTATAATAGGTCATAGGAGATTATTTCCGTGTATAACATGATCATGATCTCTTTTATATTTGATGAGAATTTTCCTTTCATCGTAACCTATATTTTCTTATGTGCGATTAACATAACATAGTCACCTTGTGAAAACCTTACAAGGGATAACATAAACTTTCATATTCGTATTCTTATAATAATCTCACAATTTACGTGTTCATAGGCAGCATATTCACATATCAACATAATACATACTTTCATAACATAGTATCATGACTTATAGACTAGCATAAACATCTTAGAGTAATCACAATTTTAGAATACTTACCTCTTGCTTCCAAGAATCTTATTCATCATGCAATATTCATATTCATACATAGTGAAATACTCAATAACATAATCAAGAACAACTCATAAAATCATGTACAAGATAAATGCAAAGCATAGGAGAAGGGAAACGGGTCATAAAAGGGTTCATTCAAATCTTTAATTCTAACCCTAACGTTTTCATGTTATCAAACACTATAAACAACACATTTGAAACCCTCACATAGAGAAATATCATGTATCACACGTTATTCAAACATTATCAATCAATTATTCAACAATTCATGTCAAATTAGATACAGAAAAACGTTTACTTTTCATTGAAAATCATAATTCTAGGGTTAGGAAGAAAATCCGTTTTGTAGAGTAAAAACCCTAGTATTTGAAAGTCTTGAAAACTTAGTTGAAAGGATCTCTTGGGGAAAGGAATCCCAATAGTTAAAACCCATACCTTAAAGATGAAGAATCCACGAAATCTTGGTTGAAAACTTCGAAACCTTGGTCTTCTTCCGTAAGCTTTTCTAATTCTTCAATGGAATTTGGAAAAGAGAGCGTTCTTGAGAGATTAAGGGAATTTAGTTTGATTCTGATTTGGGACGTGTAATTGTGGTCTAAACCTCACTTAATATCTATATATACACGTCCCATATAATACCCTAAAGACCTTCCACTTAAATTACCTAAAACGCCCCTCCTATATTGACTACAACTAGGAGAACATTTGACTTAGGGTCTTCGGGTTTGACTAGGATTTAAATTAATTAATTAAGTTGTTAATTTAATTAATTAGGGGATCTAGGTTAACTACTAAATTACCCCTAAGTCATTTTGACCATAACCAATTAGCTAATTCCCAAAACGCACCTCCTAAATTGACTACACATAGAAGAACGCTTGACTTAACCGAAATTTGGAAATTGCTTAAGGCTTTTGGTTTTGACTATTTAAATTAATTAGTTAAGTTGCTAAATTAATTAAGTAGGTAACCTAGGTTAATTACTAAAGTAACCCTAAGTTGTTAGGACCATAACCAACCCTTTGGACCATCCTAGGTTAGGTACTAGGTTGTCTCTTACTTCACTTAACCGAAATCTGGAAATTCCTTAGTGCTTTCGGTTTTGTCCATTTAAATTAACTAATTAAGTTGCTAAATTAATTAAGTAAGTAACATAGAGTAATTAATAAAGTACCCTTAAGTTGTTCGGACTATAACCAACCCTTTGGACCATCCTAGGTTAGGTACTACGTTGTTTCTTACTTGACTTAACCGAAATCAGGAAATTGGTTAGTGGTTTCGGTTTTGTCCATTTAAATTGATTAATTAATTTTGTAAGTTAATTAATTAAGTAACCTAGGGTAATTACTAATGTACCGCTAAGTTGTTAGGACCATAATAAACCCTTTGGACCATCCTAGGTTAGGTACTAGGTTGTCTCTTGGTTAGTTACACGATTTGGTGACACCCGATTAGGTCTTAGGTTGTCGGGTCCCTTAGTTAGTTATTTTTTGTTTTTTTCTTAGGTTAGTTAGTTAGTTAGGTCAGTTAGTTAGGGTCTAGGAACGGTTAGGGAGCCTGGCCCCACGTGTTTGGACTCGTACGTGCGCCTGTCCCCAACCGCTCTAACCGAATCTGTTAGAGTGGTCCCTTGGCCAGTTGCGCATGTGCTTGCACATGTGTTGCGTGTATTTTCCTAACTAACTATTATGGAAGGTTCATATTGAGTGTTTACTTATTGTCCCAAGAATCCTCATTATGTCCTTGGGCACTGCTTAATCTACAAGATCATTTTAAATGGTTATGTGCTATGGTACTAGGCTAGACACTTGGATGCCTAGTACCTAATCTGTATACGTGATGAATCTGATTATTTTTAGCTTAAGGTCTTCATTGTAGGTACAATTCCTAAACAAGCTTGTCTTGGAGCATTTGAACATCAAAGGGTATTTTTAATTTATAAGTTACTTGCGAATACATACAAAAAATTGGCTAACACCCTTAAGCAAATATTATTCAATATGCCCAATATTACTAAATATTGGCAATGAGATGTCTATGTTCCCCGATACATATTCTTAAAACCTAATAGGCTCTTTACTAGTCAAGTACATTTTTCTGGAATGTTACAATTTTCTTCCTTTACAATATCTTGGTATATTCAAAGAATGAGAGTGAACATATGGACCATTCGAAGGTGGTATTGCAAGTCCTTAAGGAACAACAACTTTTTGCCAAGTATAGCGAATGTAAATTTTGGTTGAGATCGGTTGCATTTCATGGTCATATCATCTCTAGTGAAGGTGTAGAGGTCGATCCGAGAAAGACCGAAGCGGTTAAGAATAGGCCTAGACCTTTTTCTCTAACCGAGATAAGGAGTTTCTTGGGTCTAGTGGGTTACTATAGCAGGTTTGTTTATGGGTTTGCATATATTGCATCTCCTTTGACAACTTTTACTTAAAAGAGTGTGAAATTTGAGTGCTCAGAGGATTGTGAGCGAAGCTTCCAAGTGTTGAAAGATAGACTTACCTCTGCTCGGTGTTGACCTTACAGGAGGGTACAATGGGTTTTGTGGTATATTGTGATGCTTCTCGAATTTGTTTTGTTTGGGTCCTTATAAAGCATGGTAAGATTATAGATTGTGCCTCTAGGTAACTCAAGGTTCATGATAAGAACAACCCAACTCATGATCTTGAGTTAGCGGCCGTAGTGTTTGCCTTGAAAATATGGAGGCATTGTATTAATGGTGTTTATGTTGATGTGTATACCGACCATACGAGTCTTAAATACGTGTTTAGCCAAAAGTATTTGAATCTCCGACAACGAAGATACATGAGTGTTCTCTACCACCCCGGCAAGGCTAATGTTGTTGCGGATGCTTTAAGTCGTATGACCATGGATAGTGTGTCTCATGTAGAGGAATCCAAGAAAGACCTAGTGAAAGATGTTCATACGTTGGCTAGATTGGGTGTTCAATTGGAAGATTCTCCTAATGGTGGTTTTATGGTCCATCATAACTCCGAATCATCTTTGGTTGTTGAGGTGAAATCTAAGAAACACCTTGACCTTTCATTGATTTAATTGAAGGAATCGGTTTTTGGTAAGCTTAATGAGTCATTCTTCTTAGGGGGGGGGATGGTGTTTTAAGGTATCAAAAGAAGTTGTGTGTGCCCAATGTTGATGATTTGAGAAACGGGATTCTTAAGAAAGCTCATTGTTCATGTTAGTCTATTCATTCGGGTTCTACTAAGATGTATCATGACCTTAGAGAAGTATTTTTGTGGGATGTATTGAAATGGGACATAGCGGAATTTGTTGCAAAGTTTCCAAATTGACAACAAGTGAAAGCCAAGCACCAAAAGTCACGTGGCTTACTTCAAGAAATGCAATTTCACACTTAGAAATGGGAAGACACTAGTATGTACTTTGTAGTGGGTTTGTCTCGGACTCGAAGGAAAAATGACTCTATATGGGTAGTTGTGGATAGGTTGACCAAATACGCTCACTTAATGCCCGTTAAGTATACTTATTCGACAGAAGAGTATGTAAAGTTAAGCACAGTTTTTCATCCCCAAATGAATGGTCAAGCGGAGCGTACTATTCAAAACCTTGAGGATATGCTTAGAGCTTGTGTTATTGACTTTAACAGAAGTTGGTATGAACATTTGCCTTTGGTTGAGTTTTCTTATTTGGTTGAGTTTTCTTATAACAATAGTTACCATTTGACTATATCCATTGCTCCTTTTGAAGCTTTGTATGGTAGGAGATGTAGATCTCCAGTTGTATGGTTTGAGGTTGGTGAGTCATCACTCTTAGGTCCCGGAATGATATATGACACTTTGGATAAAGTTCATATGATAAGGAATATATTGAAGACGGCCTATAGTCGGCAAAAAGCTTATGCCTATAATAGGACAAGACACCTTGAATTTGAAGAAGTTAATAAGGTGTATTTGAAAATATCACCGATGAAAGGGGTAATGAAGTTTGGCAAGAAAGGGAAACTTAGTACTCGCTATGTGGGTCCCTATGAAATTTTACAAAGGGTTGGAAAGGTTGCATATGAGTTGAGATTACCTAGTGAGTTAGCTTTGGTTCACCTGGTATTCCATGTCTCATTGCTTAAGTAGTGCATTGGTGACCCCGAGTCCATTATTCCTATTGAATGTCTAGGTATGGATGATAACCTCTCCTATGAAGAGGTTCCGGTGGAAATCCTTCATTGGCAAGTAAAATATTTGTGGAACAAATAGGTGTCCTCCGTAAAGGTTCTATGGAGAAACCACCTAGTTGAGGGAGCAACATGGGAGGCCGAGGCCGACATGAAGTCCCGTTATCCTCATCTCTCTGCTAATTAAGGTTAGTTGTTCCTATTTATAATGAAAATAATAAGTTAATTTCTATTTGACTTGTTTTGTAAAGATATGCATATTTATGGTAAAGGTTTTTGCTAAAATGAAGTTTCATAGAAAAATACTCTTTGGCTTGATTAGCACTTAATTGTGTATTTGGTATGTTGTTGCCTTTTTGAAATGATATTGAGCATGTTGATATGTTGTGAAAGGATTTTTGGCATAATTGACTCTTTAATGTTATGTTAAGCTCATGTTCTGTTTGAAACTATGCCTTGTATGTTTGAGAAACATTGTTCTAAGTGTCCGACGACGGAAGTGGATTACGGTCCGTCGATTCATCGAAGGGCCGTTCTGCACGTCCGTTGTTTCTAACTGAAGGTTCTACTCAAGTTTTATTTTTAAAATTTAGCTAAGTGTCCATCGACGGGCGTCGATTGTGCCCGTCTACTGAGTCTGTAGTTCTGCACTAACATGTGTTCTGAGTTTTTCGATTTTGTTTTGCTTCTGTTGAGTGTGTTGGATGATTACAATGACACTAATAAATCTCTTTTGCAGGCACAAATGGCCCCCAAGCCGGATATTTTCTATTCCAGAGGACGGTCGAAGTCCATTGCACCTTCACGCCAGATGATTGGCTCGTCGAACGACGAGCGTGATCCCAAATATGTTCCACCAGGCACCCAGACACCGACACCATCTGTTAGGGACACTCGGGGCTCACCCAAGAAGGTGGCGTCCGTCATAGTCACTGCCTCCAAGTCTGTTGAGGAGCGCATATTGACTGGCACACCGTCTAGGTTTGCTTCGTGTTCTGAGGGAGCGTATGGCTCCGAGGAGGCTTTCGGTTCTGATTCGGCCCACTCTATAGGGTCGACTGAGGACACTACCACAGGTTCCGGATCCCAGGGATCTACTATTCTGGATGCACCTGCACATCATGCCTCGTCTCATGAGGCCCAGAGTTCGGAGTCTGCTTCGGCACCCCGACATGAGAACCCTGCACTGGTTGCTGATCATCCTAACCGGTGGTGCGTAGAAGGGCAGTACCAAATTTACAGGGATGCCAAGCTGCTCAATGATAAGGGGGTGATGACTCAGACTCTGACAGTTGAGAGGCGAGTTCTTACAGGGAGTCTACACATTGTCCCTACAATACATTACCTATTCACTCGCCACCAGCTCGAGTGGATGGCTAGGAGTATGGGATACTATAGTGAGGATTTGGTGCGGGAGTTCTATGCCTCTTACTTAGAGACTCTCCGGGGTTCTTTGGATAGGCGGGCTAACCCCGCCAAACAGGCACCACTCCCTGAGGTTCGCGTCCGTGGCTGCCAGGTGGATATCTCTTTGCCTGCCATTCGCCGCTTCTTATACGGTGCAGATACTGATGTCGCTAGGGTTCCCCTCAACCCCGAGTTTTATTACAGGTGGGATGTGGTCAAGCAAGTCCATTTCCAGCGAGACAAGAATCTGAGAGAGACCACCAAGAGTTGGATTGCCCAGAAGATTTCTGTAGATGGTGAGGGCGCCGACAGGGTGCTGCACCCAGAGGCCTTATCAAGAAGGCGAACCTCACATTTGTATACAAGTTCATATGGCTCTTGGTCCGCCACCACCTATCCCCCGCAGCTGATGAAAACATTCTTACGTGGGATAGAGCGGTCTTGGTAGCTGCTATGGTCGCCGTGTTTGCGATTGATTTTCCAAGGTTGTTACTGTCTGTCATCCATGAGAGGGCTTTTAAGGCCTCGACCACTTACCCTTTTGCCTGTATGATTTTTCAGTTGTGCATGGATACTGGAGTGCCAATTTGGCACATAGATGTTTTCCGTACTCCTACCAGGACAGTGGACATATGTCTCTTCACGGATGAGGCCAATGAGGCGGCACCAAAGAGAGGGCCCAGATTGGATGTGCACCCTTTAGGTGAGAACCTAGCAGACACGGTAGAGCAAGCCCAAGGAGCTGATCATGCTACTTCAGAGCGTACCGACATCACCCCAGTTGAGTCTGCCCCAGGCACTAGTAGGGCACCGAGTTCATCCCGGTCCACACCACCATCAGCAGCACTGGTCCCAATTGCTAGGGTCCAGAAGCTAGAGGCCCAGATGTCCACTTTGATGCAACATATCCAGCCTTGGATGCAGAGGTCCATTGTCGAAGCTGAGGACCGGATTGAGAACAAGGTTGCTCAGTAGACAGAGCGGAAGATCCAGGGGTCCACCAGCGTCTCGATGCTTTTCAGTTAAGGGTCCTATCACCCCTTTCCCCTACCATCAATTTTATGACTTTGCAGGCGGTTGTGGCAAGTCTAAGGGTTGATGTTGATGTTATACATGATATGCGGGTACCCGAGCCTGAGGCCGCACCTGCAGATGATACAGTGCTTATTGCACTTTTCCAGACCACCACTGCACCACCGCCTCCGCCACGTGAGCATGCCAAGAGGCACCGTTCCAGCCACACCAGTGAGGGTGAGGGTGCTCGGGCTAGGAAGAGGGAGCGATCAGAGATGGAGGCTGCGAGGAGAGCCTCGTTGGTTGATGAAAAGGCCCGGCAGATGAGGGCCCATGAGTTAGATGCTGGGGCGTCTAGATCCAGATTGGAGGTTGTTGAGAGGAGCACCACTGATGGTGCAGATGTTGCTTCGGACACCACTGATGGTGTCCCTACTACTGATGGCTCTTGTTTCGAGAAACTGAACCCACCTACTTGTTGATCTTCAGCTCTATACACCTCAGGTTTGCTTCACCTACCACTTTGTTTTTATATTTCTTATGCATTGGGGACAATTGCATGTTTTTTTGTTGGGGTGCGGTAAATGGAAAGTGAGTGTTAGGGTGAAGTCTGAGTAGCCCAAATCATGATCCTCTCTTGGTAGTTTTGTTGCCTATTTTCTTTTGCCCCAAGAGACTATTTACTTTATTGTTGAACCAGCATGTGTAGTATTTTGCACAAAGTATGAATTTGAAATCTGAAGCATGATGGCTATGTATGAATGATATCCCGTTCTAAAAAGAATGATTGCATGATTAGGTATAATGAATGTTGAACGTGTTAGATCTAAGCATGACATAGAGATGAACCAGTACATGACCCTCAAATCTAACACTCGAACTAGGTGTCTGATAATCTGATAGGGTAATGAAATGTCAAGAGAGTGTGAGGAAATTTGATTATTCCACTATTGGTACCTAGCTAGAACTTTCCTGGTTAGTCCTGCAAAAAGGAATCTGTGTTAGACATTTAGAAAAGGATCATTGGCCCTTGTTCAAATTAGCCAATCTTATGCCTAAATAAAAGAAAACTAAATGGAATTGATCCCTTTTTGATCCAAATATTTTGATCTTTCAATAGACCTTTATTTTCTACACCAAATTGTCTTCCCTGGGTATAATGTGTTGGTCCTGCTCCCTCTTTTGACAAGTGCATCTCAACTTAGGACAAAAGCATAAGTTGAGGGTGGTTAATGCAGAAATTGACCTCGTCTTGGCCCTGACACAACCTTGCGTACTGTGTACCTTGACTCATGGCAATGCCATAAGTTGAGGGTGTCTATTCTGAGTAATGTCCCAAAAAGTGGGGATAAAAAGAGTAATGTGGAAAATTAAAAAAAACAGAGAACCAAAGAAGTGACTCAATCAAAATTATCAATTGAGTAGAGAAAGAAAAAAAGAAAGAAAGAGATTTTTAGAGAAAAAGAGTGTTGCAGAAAAAGAAGTAAGAGTCACTTCCACAAAAGGGAAAGAAAGGAGAAAACAAGGCAAAGATGTTAAGAAAATAAAAGTAGGTCACAATAGATAATAAAATAGGTAGGACACTTAGCCATAATGTCAAGGAGGGAAACAAGTCACTAAAATGTATCCATATATACCATACATGACCCTGAGCATACGTTACAAGCCAATAAATTTCTATCGTAATTCTAAGAGTCTAATATGGTGAACTTAAAACAGTGAAAATAAGGGCAAGTCTATGGTGACAAGTACCAATTAGGTGTGAAGTTGTTCTTAGCGTGAGTGTTGATTGATAATCCTTATATTCAAAAATTTGAAATCACTTTGCGAAAAAGGAGGATATTGTGTTTTTTAAAGTGAGGGCACTAATTGCAATATTGGAAAGTTGGTACCTTTGTGAGAGATAAAAGAGGAGATGTGTCTATGCGTGGTGAGTCTGTGTCATGGTTTGATGGACATATAGGAGCTTAGTGACCCTAAGAGTAAAAACATGCACTAAAAGATCGGGATTGATAGCCACATGATTGTAAAAGCTTAAAAGACATTACATTTGTACAAAAGTGTGTAGTGAGTCATAGTGTGTCGCTTGAGGAAAAACAACGTATTTATGTTGAGGGTGTTGATGTACCGTGAATTCACGGTACTTTAAATGCTTTTTCCTTATGTTTAGTGTGTGTCTAGGGACTTTTATAGTAATTTTAATGTGTTTTTATCTGTGTTTTGCAAGAAAGTTGTCCAAAAAAGAAATGTAGAAGAGTTTGCAGAAATCAGTGCAGAAGTGATCATCCACAAAGCCATGGACGGCCCGTCGTCTCATCGACGGACCGTAGGTGGTGTCCGTCGATTGAAGGTTCGAGCATCTGGAAGCAACTCGGGGAATTATGACTAAGTGTGGGGCTACGGAAGGATCGACGGACAGTGCTGGCAAATCGTCGATCAGATCAGAGACTGCCCCAGTACCCGGTGTTGGAGTAAAGCATTGTATGGAACTACGATAAGCATCGACAGATCGTAAGTGCATCGACTAACCATGATGAGTGCCAACGCTTAAACATTTTAGGACTATTTTTAAGTTTGGGTTAATATTTGTGAACATCAATGTATGTAAACTCTTTAATTGTTAATCAAGATCACATATTTTTATCTTTAATGTATGGATGCTACAAGTTGAAGTACATATTGATTGAATATTTTCTGTCATTGTAACATAATTTATTTCAATAATAAAGAATATATACAGTTGCTACAATAGCCTGCAAGAACCATTCAAAAAGTCTATTACTAATAACTGTTGCAATAGGTTAGATGACCTGTTATAATAGTTTAAACATAGTTGTATAATCAAGTTGTTTCGATAGATCATTTGCAAGGGTTCGCAACTGTTGCAGCAACCGTATGAATCATTATTGACTAATGAATAATTCTTGCTATAGACAACATGTTGGAACGGTTTACAAATTGTGTCTATATAACCGTTACTATAGACATATCGCAACAAGCTTATATGCAACATATCATTTTTCGTTGCCATAATGCAATTGCAACACTCTTTAAGCCTATGGCAATGATTTTTCTTGTGTTGCAACAAACCTATTTTCTAGTAGTGAGCTTTGGAGAAAATGCCCAGATAAGCAAAGTTTACGAAGGATATGGTGACAAAGAAGAGGTTGGTATGTTTTAAAGATTATGATAGAATGCAGCATTGTAGTGCTATTGCTACAAGGTCTCTTGTGCAAAAGAAGGAAGATCCGGTCGCCTTAACTATTCCATGTACGATAGCGTTGCTACACTTTTCTAAGGAACTATGTTATATCGGTGTGAGCATAAATCTCACGCCTCTATGAATTTATAAGAAGTTAGGCTTTGGAGATCGAAAGCCTACTATGATGAGGTTACCAATGGCTGATCGTAATCTGAAGAGGCCCATAGGTGTACTCCATGATGTGCTTGTGAAAATTGATCCGTTCCTCATTCCAGCAAATTTTTTTATTCTTGACTATGAGGTTGATTTTGTGGTCCCCATTATTCTAGGAAGACCATTCTTTGCCACTAGACGTGCACTGTTTAATATGGAAAAAAGGCAGATGAAGTTTAGGTTTAACAATGAAGAAGCAACTTTCAATATCTATAGGTCCATGAAGTAGAGTGGTGAGATCCAAATGGTATTTTTTATATCCTACATGGTTGAGAATGTAACCGAAGTACAAATTGAAGAGCTTTTAGGTGTTAAGGCTCTAGCGGAGGTCATCATGAATTTTTACATTGATGATATTGAAGTATGATTCTTTGGTGGTTGCACTTCAACAAAATAAATATCGTCAAAGCCAAAGAAATTGGAGTAACATATGCAGCATCGCGAGTCTCCACCACCGAGACCATCTATTGTGGAGTCCCCAAAACTAGATCTTAAGGCGCTACCACCTCATCCGAGGTCTGTGTTCTATGGTAGAGATGAGACTTTAACGGTAATTATTGTAGCAGAGTTAAATGGGAAACAAGTAAAGTGCTTAGTGGCGTTGTTGAAGAGTTTCAAAAGAGACATTGCTTGGACTATTGCGGATATTATTGGGATTCCTCCCGTTATTTTCTCCCACAAAATCCAAGTCATGCCCGATCACAAACCAAGTATTGATCACCAAAGAAGGTTGAATCCACCTATGCAAGAAGTAGTGAAAAAGGAGATAATCAAGTGGTTGGATATTGGAGTCATTTATCCATTGCGAACATCAGTTGGGTTTGTCATGTTCAATGTGTGCCTAAAAAAGGTGGGATGATTGTGGTACCTAATGAAAGGAACGAGCTTGTTCCGTTGCGGCCATTGACCGGTTGGACAGTTTTTATGGACTACCGGAAGTTGAATGCTTGGACTGAGAAGGACCACCTCCCAATGCCTTTCATGGATCAACTTTTAGATAGACTTGTAGGCAAAGGTTGGTATTGCTTTATTGATGGTTATTAAGGCTACAATCAAATCTATATCGTTTCATAAGATCAAGAAAAGAACGCCTTCATTTGTCCTTATGGGACTTTTGCATTCACAAGGATGTCGTTTGGGTTATTTAACGCGACAACCACCTTCCAGCATTGTATAATGTCGATATTTTCTGATATGGTGGAGGACACTATTGAGGTGTTTATGGATTTGTTTTGCATAGTGGGTGACTCCTTTGATAGGTTCTTGAGTAATTTGGCTGAGGCGCTAAAAAGATGCGAGGATTGTAATTTAGTGATAAATTGGGAGAAATTTCACTTTATGGTGAAAGAAGGCATAGTTTGGGGCCATTGCATCTCGGAGAAGGGGATAGAGTTTGATCGAGCTATAGTGGAAGTGATATAGAAGCTTCCTCCACCTATCTCTGACAAGGGTGTGAGAAGTTTTCTTGGCCATGTTGGCTTTTATCAGAGGTTTATTAAGTTTTTTTTGAAAATTGCACATCATTTATGAAAACTGCTCAAGAAGGAATGTATGTTCTATTTCGATTAATCTTGTCTGAAGGCATTTGGAGAGTTGAAAGATAAGTTTGTATCTTCACCCATTATTATTTTACCTGATTGGAGTGATCCATTTTGGGTGGTGTGTGATTCTAGAGAGGTTGCACTTTGTATGGTATTGGGACAGAGAAGGGATAAAATCCTTCACCCATCTACTATGCGAGTAAAGCCTTGAATGAAGCACAACAGAACTACACAATAAATGAACATGAACTTCTTGTGGTGGTGTTTTCATTCGAGAAATTTAACTCCTATTTGCTTGGCACGAGGGTTAGAGTACATACCGACCATTCTACTTCGAGGTACTTGATGGCGAAGAAGGATGCAAAGCTAAGGATGATCAGAAGGGTATTGTTGGTGGAAGAGTTTTATTTAGAGGTGAACGACAGAAAGGGGACTTAGAATAAAGTGGCCGACCACTTGTCCATATTGGAGGATGAAATTATGCGTGAATTGGGAGAAAAGGCTGAAATTGAAGATGCGTTCCCAAATTAACATGTATTGGCTGCTTTTGAGGATCTTATCCCATGGTTTGCAGAATTTTCGAACTGTCTGGCAAGTTATGTGGTACCGTCAGATTTGATCTTCCACTAGAGGAAAAATTTGATGCATGATGTGAAAAAGATCTTTTGGGCTGAGCCTTATTTATATCGGAGTTGTGCCGATGGGATTATTCATCGTTGTGTACCTAAGGTTGAGATATTGAATATTCTGGAGGTGGGTCATTCCTCACGTGTGGGTGGGCACCATAGTGGCATTCGAACTACGCACAAGATCTTGCAGTGTGGGTACTATTGTCCAACCATCCACCAAGATGCTCATGAGTTCTCCAAAATATGTGATCGGTGCCAGTGAGATGAAAGAATTTCGAAGAGGCAAAAGCTTCCCTTGAATCCTATTCTGGTGATTGAGCTATTTGGTGTAATGGGGGTTGACTTTAAGGGCCCGTTTGTCAGTTCCAATGTGATGAAGTATATTCTTGTGGCGCTTGACTATGTGTCGAAATGGATGGAAGCAATTGCGCTTCCAAACAATGAAGGAAAAAGTGTTACCGCATTCTTGAAGAAAAATATCTTCTCTAGATTTGGTATACCTAGGGCTATTATTAGGGATGATGTCTCTCACTTCTCTAATAAATTGTTCAAAGGGCTATTTGGAGAAATATGGTGATCGCCATTATATGGCTACTCCTTACCATCCACAGACTAGCGGGCAAGTTAAGGTATCCTGTAAGGAGATCAAACAGATTGTGGCAAAAAATGTGAATTCCAATAGAACGGATTGGTCAAGGAGGATAGATGATTTTCTTTTGGCCTACCGCACTGCATACAAGACCGCCATTGGTATGTCTCTGTATCAACTTGTATGTGGAAGGCTTGTCACTTGTCGGTCGAGCTAGAACACAAGGAGATGTGGGCAATGAAGAGACTAAAGATGGACTGGACTGAAACATAAGAACAAATACTAAATTGGTTGAATGAGCTTGATGAGTTCCGCTTAAAGGCCTATGAAAGTTCAGCCATCTACAAAGAGAAGATGAAGAAGTATCACGACCAAAGGATTGAAAAGTGAGAATTTTCAGTTGGTGATTTGGTGTTTCTATTCAACTCTAGGCTACGCTTATTTCCGGTCAAACACAAGTCCAAGTGGACAGGGCCATTCCTCATCACTAAAGTGTTCCCAAATGGAGCGATTGAATTGGAAAACAAGGAACGCGCAAAGTTCACATTAAATGGAGAAAGGATAAAGAACTATCTTGGGCATGCAGAGAGTTTTCATGAAGTCGTTGAGGCCTATATTCTTGATGAAGTCTGAGTTATCAAAGGGTCTGTGTCATTCCGCAACGTTAAAACAAGTGCTTCTTTGGAGTCAACCCAAGGTGTACCCTCTACCAATGATAAGCTTGGTTTTCATTGTAATAATAGTCGTAGTTTGTTTTAGTTTTTCTCATTATTTCTTTTTTTGTTGTGTGCTAGTGTTGTCTAGAGATTAGTATAGGGTTTGTGCCTCAAAAATGTCAAGAAAAACACAAAAAGAATGGCCTAATTTGTGTTACATGTGCAGGAAGAAAAACCACAAATCTACAAAAAATGGTCTAGTGCAGAGGTCTATGGACCCCATCGACGGACCGTTGATGGTGACCGTAGATCTCAGGTATGTTTTAAATTTTCTCTAAGTCTAAGGTCATTGACGGTCACAATCAAAGAATCGTGAATCGATGCACGGCCTTTCAACGGGGTTTCGTGGAACAAAGTTATACAGTGATCCGACCAGACCCGACTGGTAATATTAAAAGACACCCCTTTCAAATCCCTTCCCTCTTTCAATTTTCTTTCAAATTTCATTCCTTAACCGTTTCAACCCATCATTTCCTCTAGACTTCACTTCCAAAATAAACTGCCTATCTCTCCAATTTCTTCCATTTGTTTCCCTCAATTCCCAAACACTCTCTCCCCAAATTCTCTTTACCTCCATTATCAAGAGGCCGATTATCAAGTTCATACGAGTAGTCTACTTCTTCAAAGTGCATAAGGTAAAAGAACCACACCACTACTATGAAAGGTACTTCGATTTCCATTTACTTTGAATTCTCGTTCATATTTGTATAAGTGGGTCTTGACCTCGGGACTGAATTAAGTGAATTTTCATGCTAAAAGTTGTGTAGTTACTTCCCTTGGAATGATAGACTATGGTTGTGTAGCAAATTGATCTGCCTAAAATATTGTGTGTCTCAATGTGTATAAAAGTTCTGACTTACGGTTCCATATTTTTACTAAATTTGGTTCGATTGTTGCACAAACTAAGAACTCTAGGAATGACAAACTAGTATTTGGTGTGTTAAAATGCATGTTTAAACTTGATTGTGTAAAAAAGAGTCACTACAGTAACTAAAAAATATGGAACTTGACAAAGACATGAATTTTGTCCCAGGCCGAAAGTACGAGAGCCCGTATACAAACCATCAATCAATCGACGGGCCATCGATGGCGTCTGCCGTTTGAAACTCCCAGAAAAAGCTTAAGTTACAAATGAGGAAAGTAGACCACGGTCCCTTGATCTATCGACGGGCTATTCTGTACATCCATCGTTTCCTTCAGAGAAGCCTATTTTAAAAAATCCAAAAATAATTTTAAATGTCAGACGACAGACAGTATCTACGGATTGTCGATTGATCGACAGACCGTTCTGCACGTCTTTTGTTTTCATAAGAGAAGTTAGTTTTGAAACCATCCAAGAATAATCCTGTGTGTCAGACGACGGACAACATCTACGGACCGTTGATTGATCGACGGACGGTTGATGGGTCTCGTCAATGTGAACGTTCAAAAAAGAACTCTATTTTTATTTTTAAAGTTTTCTTATCTCCATTGTTTTTCAAGTGTGTAGTTATGTTGTTGTGATACTTACAACTACTTCTCAGGTACCGATGGTGCCAAAGAAGGACAATGTCTACGCCAGGAGGTGAAAATACAAATGGGTCGCACCATTTCTTAAGTTAATCAACGAAGACACTGACCATGAGCAGGACTCTCCATATGTTCCTCCGTGTACGCACACTCTACCAACTACATCCTGAGTTACTAGGGGAACCCCACGGAAGGTGAACCCCAACTTAATCACTGCCTCCGTGTTTAATGAGGAGCGCCAATAATCGGGACACCAACCAGGGTTGTGTCTAGTTCAGAGGAGGGCTCAGCATCCGGGTCCGGGTCAACCTTTGCTTTAAGTTCAATATCGGCCCAAGACTCAGGGTCGAAGATATTCACTGCCTACGATTCCAACTCTTAGGGAGATACGGGGTCTGGGGATTGAGAAAAAGAAGCCTCATCTGATGAGGCCACTAGTTTGGAGGCTGCACCTACACCCCGACCAGATGACCCCACTCCGGTTGCCAATTAATCTAACCGACGGTGTGTGGAGGGGAAGTCGCAGGTATATAGAGACGCCAGAATGCTCAAAGAGAAGGTGGTGATGACCTGGTTTGTCATAGAGGAGAGCCGAGTCCTTACTAGGAGTTTGCACACAGTCCCTGAGGTGCATAGACATTTTAATATCCACAAACTACAAAAGATTTCTTGCTATTTGGACAATTATGGAGAGCATATTGTCTCCGAGTTATATGCCTCCTATATATCTACTCTCTAATGGTCCATTAATAGGCGGGCAAAATAGTCCAAATAATACCCCTCACCTCTACTCTAGTCCAAGGCTGCCTGGTTGACTAATCAAAATCCACCATCTGCCACTTTCTCTATGGCACCAACACCTTCTCATAATGGACTCACACTACTTTAGAGTTTGACTGCATTTATGAGATTGTACAGAGTGGTGAGTTTCAGAGGAGTGCTAAGCAGTGTGAGGCGATTAATAAATGGCTGGCTCAATACCTCGCGATAGATGGTGAGAGGGCAAACTGGATTGTAGATCCCATAGGGATGATCAAGAAGGATACCCACACTTTTGTAGCCATGTTTTTCTGGCTATTAGTCAAACACTGATTATCACCCTCAAAATCTGAAAATGGTCTTTTTGCTCGGATGATTATAGCGAAGATTCACGAGTGGGCATTCAAGACATCCACCACTTACCCCATTCCGTGTCTTATCATCTAGATGTGCAGGGACGATGGAGTGCCTATTTGGCAATTTGATTGACTCTGTCAACCAATGCGGACAGTCTATATAGGACTGATTAGGGATGAGGCCAACGTAGAGGCACCTCGCAGAGGGCCCCTGATTGAGGTTCCCTCACTGAGCGAGAACTTGGAAGACAAGGTGGAGATAGCCCTAGGGACTGACCCTACCGTACCAGAGCATCCAGATCCCACTACGGCCTCCTTCTGACTTGCAGGAAGTAGGGCACCCGGCTCGTCCAGATCCACGCTTCCATTACCAGCATTAGTACCTATAACTCGAGTCCTGCATATAGAGGCACAGATGGCCACCCTGATCCACAAAATTCAGCCTTGGATGTTGAAGTCCATTGCAGAGGGAAAGGACCGCATAGATAATCAAGTGGCCCAGCTGGTGGAGCAACAGATTCATGCGATCCACAAACGCCTTGATGCCTTTGAGCTGCATGATCTAGAACGACAAGCCCCCGCCATTGAACTCATTTTCATCCACACTAAGTTGTTCAACCTACAATCTGATGTTGAATCCATCTTAGAGATGGGGGCCTGAGACAGAGATTGCTCATACGTAGATCGTGGAGGACACTGTACTCGAGGAACTATTCAATGGACCTGCTGATCCATTGCACGAGCCATGTGTTCATAGAATAAGGCACCGCTTCAGCCGCAATACTGAGGCCGATGATGATCCCTATGCAAGAAAAAAAGAGCCGACAGAGCTGAAGCAATCTAGGAGGGCCTAATTATTAGACGGTGAGATGCGCCAGATGAGGGCACTAGATATAGATGTTGGGGCATCCAGTTCAAGGTCGGAAGGCAGAGTGAGGAGCAATACTGAAACTGTAGAGATAGAGGTGGATGGTACTACTTATGTTGCCATCCCTAGAGATGTGGGCACTAATTATGGTAGCCTAGTTGATGATCCAGCGGGTCTTGGGAAATCGAACCCACCTACTTCTTGAGAGTTCTTTGGCACTATGCGCTACATGTTTGCTTCACCTACAACCATGTATCTCTGATATCTTATGCATTGGGGAAAATTGAATGCTTTTTTTTGTTTGGGGGTGGGGTAAATGTAAAGTGAGTTTTAGGCTGAAGTTTGAGTATCCCAACTCACAATCCTTTCTTGGGGTTTTCTTGCCTATGTTCTTTTTCCCCAAGAGACTGCTTAATTTTTGTGAACCGTCATGTCTTAAGAAGTACAAGTACAGAAGCATAAACAAATAGGGCATGATGGCTAATAAAAATGATACCCCATTGATTGTTGGGCTTGCATGTATAAGTTAAGATAAGTTCAATGTGTTCGCTCTAAATATGACATAAATAGACACCGACTGCATGACATTAAACTAAAACCTGAACTGGGAAATTTGATAATCTGATAATGCAACAGTGTACAAAGAGTGTATGAGGAGATTTGAGTGTTCAAACAGTTTATGCCTAGCTAGAAATTGTCTTGTTAGTCTTGGGAAGGGAATATGTATTAGAAACTAGGAAGTAATCATAGGCCTTGTTCGAAATAGTCAATATCTAGCCTAAAAGAAGTTGACCAAATGACATAACTATCACTTTTGATCAAAGTATTTTGAGCTTGTAATAGACCAATTTGTTTTCTACACCAACTCACCTTCCCAGGGTCTAATGTTTTGGCCCTATTCCCTTATTGGAAATTTTCACCACGGCATAGGCCAAAAGTCCACGTTGAGGGTGGCTATTATGAGTGCAGACCCAAAAATGGGTATGAAAAGAGTTCGATGTTTAAAATAAAATCTTTAAGTAAGAGAAATGTGTAACTTTCCAAAAAGAAGTGCAAAACATGACCTACGAAGGACATCGACGGTCTGTCATTTGATCGACATATCATAATTGGTGATTGTCGATGAGCAGTTAGGCTTTGGGGGAAGATAAGGGAAATCTTACTAAGTGTGGAACAACGAGAGGAAACAACGGTCCGTCAAAAAAATAAATTAAAGAATAGTTGAAAAAGAAAATAAATATATTTAATAATATATATAATATAAAAGAAAAAAAAGTTTTATGGGAAAAATTTGCAAAAGAAAAGTGAAAGTCATATTTAAAAAAGGGAAGCAAGGCTAAGAAGAAAAGATAGGAGAAGATAAATAGAGGGTCAAAAGCAATGACAAGAGATTTAAAGCTTAGACGGTAATGTCAAGGAGGGAAGAAAGTCATTAAATGTAGCGAAATGTACCACACCTGACCCTGAATCCTCTTTACAAGCCAAGAAAGTCCTACCATAATCCTAGAGTCTAGTGTGGTGAACCTAAAGAACAAAAATAAGGGCAAGCCTATGGCGTAGAGTACTAACTGTATTTGAACTTGTTCCTGAGTACGACTGTTGAAACAAAGATCCTTGTACCCAAAATACATAAAAGTTGTGTGAAAAATTAGGATTTCATTTGAAGTGAGGGCACTAGTTGTGTTATGAGAAAGTTGGTACCTTGGTGAGAGGAAAAATAGTAAAAGTTTCTGCTGCATGGTTAGTTTGTATCATGATATGATACGCATGATTTAGCTTGTCGAGCCTAAGAGCGTAAGCCTCCACTCAATCAAAGAAAGAGTCAGAATTGATAGTTATTTGATTGCTAGAGCTTAAAGGTATACTTTTGTACAAGTGTCATTATGAGTCATAGTGCATCGCTTGAGGACAAACAACAAGTTTAAGTTAAGGATGTTGATGTACAATGATTTCACGAGATTTTCAATGCATTTTACATAAGAGTTGTGTGTGTCTAGAGCCTATTTGTAGTTGCTTAACATGTTTTGTGTTTGTTTAGGAAGGAAGATATTCAGGTCAAAAGCACAGAAAACAACTGAAAAAGTGCACAACATGACCTACGAAGGCCATCGACTGTCTATCATTTGATCGACGGACCGTAGTTGGTGATCGTCGATGAGCAGTTCAGGCCTTGGGGGAAGATAAGGGAAATATGACTAAGTGTTAAACCAAGAGAGGAAATGATGATCCGTTGATTGATGACGAACCGTACTTGTGAGTCGTCGATTGGTTCAGAGAAGGTTCCAGTACCTGATTTTTTAATATTTTAAGTATGGAGCTACGTGGAGCATCAACAACCCATAGATGGATCGACAGACAATACTGTTGGTCCGTCGACAAACAATACTGTTGGTCTATCCAGTGGAAAAAAATTATTTCTAAATCCTGACTGACGGAGGAAGTTCGGACCGTCGATTGATTGATGGTTTGTACGTTGAACCGTCCATTGATGCCACATACTTGAATAAAACATTCCATAAATCAATATTTTTTCATTAGTACTTTGTTTTCTATATATAGGGTATTAAACCCTCATTTTTGGGGTTAGCTACTATTAGTTTTGTTCTACTTTGTGTATTGGAGATTGGCTTTTCAAAATTTGTCAATTAATCAATTTCCGGATTTCGTTTGACTGATTTTTCTTGAAATTTCAAGTGAAGATTTCTGGGTTTATTCTTCTTGTTAAAGTAAGTTCATGATTTCTTCATCTAAAATTATGAATTGTGATCTTGCTAGCATGGGTACCTAAATCCACAACTAGGATTGTGGGAAGCATGGGTAATTAACAAAGTATGACTAGTAACTAAGCAAGTCTTGAATTGTGTTTTTGCATGCATTGATGATTTTTTCGTTTAGATGTATTTTTAACGAGTGCACGCGTTAGAACTCACCTTATTGCTACTTGCCGGACCAAGGAAGTAGTTAATAGGAAAAAATCATCAATATAAATTTAGTGTGATACTATCTAATAGGCTAGTGTCGATTGGTGCAAAGTAATAACTAAGCCATACATCAATTATGATATCTAATATGAGGTAATGGTATGGGTTTGTAATGTATACACACGTAGTCGGACAAGGGTGCGGGGTGAAATTCTTTAGATATCAGACAAGGATTTAGAGATACCTAACTTGTCGCTTTGAATGTAATACACTAGGAAAGGATTGCTATTGCTTAGAATACTGCGTTATGAACCTGTGGGGAACAAAAATATCCTAGTTACTCTATTATCTTGATAAAAACCAATTAACTAAATTGTTTAAGAACTTTGTTTCACAACCCCCCCTTTAATTACTTGTTTCGGAAAGACAATGGCTAAATAGATATAACTGTGATTTAAAGTTAATTCTAAACCATTCCCCTCATGGAATCGACCCCAACTTCTTAGTTGGGTTCTTTACTTGATAACGAACGTTTATACTACTTTAGGGAGGTGTAATTTGAGTGTATCAATTTCCTGAACGTCTTTTATACTTTGTATAGTCATTATGAATTTCATGTGTTATTTTTTAGTATAATTAATGATCATGTGTCGTATATGGACTTTATGAATTTAGTATTTTGAAAATGAATTAATATGTTCCCCAATGTTAGTAGCTTTCCTTGATCATATTGTGTCAATCAAGGGGATTGATGTAGATCCTAAGAAGATGGATGTGGTCAAGAGCTGGCCTAGACCTCTAGAACCTTCGGATATTAGATGCTTCTTGGGTTTGGCCGGTTATAATAGAAGGTTTATTGAGGGATTTTTATTAACTTATTCTACTTTGACGAGTTTGACTAAAAATAAGGCTAAGTTTGAGTTGTCAGAAGCTTGTGAGAAAATTTCCCAAAAGTTGAAAAATAGACTTATTTCCGCTTCGGTGTAACCTTACCTGAATGTATGGATGGTTTTATGGTGTATTGTGATGCCTCTAGTGTTGGGTTAGGATGTGTGTGTATGAAAAATGGTAAGGTGATTGCATATGCTTCAAATAAACTTAAGATCCATGAGAAGAATTATCCTACCCATGACTTTGAGTTTATGGTGGTTGAATTTACTTTGAAAATATGGAGGAATTAATTTTATGGGGTCCATGTGGATGTTTACACCGATCATAAGAACCTATAATATGCATTAATTCAAAAGGATTTGAATATTCTCCAAAGAAGGTCGGTAGAACTCTTGAAGGATTATGATATGAGTGTCCTTTATCACCCCGGTAAATCTAATGTGGAAGTAGATTCTCTTAGCTGGTTATCAATGGGTAGTATGGCTCATGTACAGTACGAAAAGAATGAGTTGGTTCGTGATATTCATATGTTTTTCGACTAGGTGTTCAATTAGTGGATTTTGCCACGGGTTGTATAATGGTCCATAATGGGTCCAATTCATCCTTTGTGATGGATGTGAAGTCTAAGAAAGGCCTTGATCCTATTTTGGCATAAATAAAAGAAGTGGTACTTAAGAAATCTGTTGACGTTTTATCCAAAGGGGAGGTGGTGTTCTTCGTTACCAAGGTTGTTTATGTGTTCTTAATGTTGATGATTTTAGGGGAAATTCTAGAGGAAGCCCATAGTTCTCGGTATTCTATTCACCGGGGAACCACAATGATGTAGCGTGATCTACGGGAAGTCTATTGATGGAATGGGGTGAAGAAATATATTGTGGGTTTTGTAGCCAACTGTCAAAATTGTTTACAAGTTAAGGTTCAACATCAAATGCCGCGAGGCTTATCCCAAGATATAGGTATCACCACTTGGAAGTGGGAAGAGCTGAACATGCATTTTATTGTGGGTTTGCCTCTCACTCAAAGTCAACATGATTCTATTTGGGTCATCATTAATCGGATGACAAAATCAGCCCACTATATTCCCATAAAGGTTTATATTTTGGCGGAAGACTATGCTAAGTTGTACATAAGTGAAATGGTGAAGTTTCTTTATCCATTATTTCCGATCAGGGTACTCAATTTACTTCAAAGTTTTGGAAGTTATTCCAAAAAGGTCTTGGCACTATGGTTAAGCTTAGCATGGCTTTTATACCCGAACCGGAGGGCAAAGGGAGCGTACCATCCAAACATTGGAATATATCTTAAGGGCATGTGTTATAGACTTCAAGGTTAATATGGATGATCACTTGCCATAAATATAGTTTCCTACAATAATAGTTATTACTCAAGTATCGGTATGACTCCCTTTGAAGCCTTGTGTCGAAGAAGATGTAAGTCTCTAGTTGGTTGGTTTGAGGTAGGTGATATTGTTGTAATTGGTCTCGAATTGGTTTTGAGTCCATTGAGAAGGTTCGACTCATTAGAGGGAGGCTGAGGAGACTCAAAGAAGACAAATGTCTTATGCCGATGTGAGAATAATTGATTTGGAATTTGAGCTTAACGAGTGGGTCTATTTGAAAATCTCACCCATGAAGGGATGGATTACATGACATCCTGGTAAACCATCATAAAGTACTAAAACTAGAAAAATCCTACTCGAGGATCACACCACCATCGACAGACTGTCATCCCACCTACAGGTTATGGATGATGTTGTTAGTCTTGATACTAGGTTAGAGAAAACTAAAATTTCCTAGTCTTTTTTAAATTTTATGTGTTACATTTTCTCTATTCAGCTGATAGTTAAATGCGAACCAAAGGTCTTCAATCTGTACATCTCTTACCTGCCAAGCTTTGTTGTTCTTTTATATTTCATCCATGACAACCATGATTTTAAGGAAACTTTTTACTCATGAAGTATCCAACACACAAAATATGCACAACTAGTTTGGTAAAAATGTTTAATGACATGTAAAATACTTGTTTCAAATGCTTGTTACCAAGGCCATGACTTGCGAATTTATGCTTTTTGTAAACCTCCAAAATGTATCATGTGTTTCAAACCAAAGTACCCCCTTCTTCCTCGAAGAGGACTTAGAATAGCCCTTAGCATACATCATGGCATATCATAGGTAGAGAAAAGTGTGGAAAGTTAAAACTTTTACATAGTGAAGTTTATTTAGACTTCTCGCTTATCATATATGGAGTTTGCATAGACTCCTCACGTTTATGAAGTTTTTATAGACTCTCATTTAGCATATTCAACATAAACATAGTCTAATATTGTCTCACATATAACCATCTAAAGAGAATCACAACATTTGGGTATAACCCTTAAAAGTAAAATATGCCACATATAGTCTTACAACAAAGTCTCAACATAAGGAATGAATAAGTGTATTTGGACATAGTCAATACAACTAAAGGTAGATATGTGGCACCATCCTAAAAAATTTGAGGACTCACCAACAACTTGGGAAAAGATCCAAGTCTTCTTTGAAAATGGACACGAACTCCTCAACGACTCGAATCTAAAATGTTTGGGGAAGAGGAATAAATATAGGTTAGTACATCACACTTACAAAGTATGACTTCTATGCACAAAAATCATCAATGCATGAGAAAAGGGACATATTAGTCAAAATCATGTGTTCTATCAATTTATCTCAACATGCACCTATAGTAAGCATAGTAAGTCAATTCATTATAATATCAACCCAACATGTTGACAACCTAAGCAATATTTGTGCAATGCCAAGAATAGAATCCCAAAACCCTATCCCAAGCTAAATATCACATTAGATCACCCACTTCGTACATACCACATAACTTCATATATAATTATGATATGCTTATGCATAAAAATCACACATATAGCTTGACATGCATAACATAGTATCAACTAAATCATAAAGAACACTACTAGAACCATCCCATAAGACCCCACAAGTAGAATCTGTAGGATAATTCCCATACCCTCCCTCATACTATGTAGAAACCTTAAAGTAAAGCCCTATTAAGAGTTCAAAAACTTATCTTGTTCATTTACTTTTGCATTAGGGAAAGAAGTGAAATAACATACATTAGACCATGTGAGCTACATGGAATCCGGTGTTCTACTCCCACATCAATAAGAGACGGTTAACACTTGCCTAAGATGTAACCATTTGCACATAGCTACCTAGGTGGATCCACTAAGCTATAGTCCTATGTGGACACATAGTTAAGGGTCAAGGAGATTGTTGCTAGGAACCCTTTATTACTAACACGGGTGTTCCCATATCATGAAACAACACATAACTAGGGAATTCGTACTTACTAAACGTGAGGAAACCCATGTAGGAGGCCGGACTTACTAAACGTGAGACCTCTATCTCATTTACATGCTCTTTTGATGCTAAGCATCTATTCCCTTCTTATAACAATCTTTAGTTATTTTGTTAGTTCACATTAGCCTTTTTTAGGCCCATATGTAAACATTTCAACATAATAGCTCATAGGTGATCATAAGTGAGAACATCCCTTTCCCTTTAGAAACCAATACACAAGTGAATAAACCTTCCGCTTATCACTTTATTACAATCATGAAACCACTATGAATTGTATAATAATCATATCATAGCATGCATACAAATTTCATGGATATTTTAGATGTCTAGGGTTAAGGATGAGGAACACTTATGATCATCATCACAACCACACACAATATACATAGAAGTATTACTATCTAAGCAACATCATCTTTCATAATTGAATTGAAGAACATTCCACAAACATACTTCCTTGCCCTTTCATGTATTTCAAACTTCAATTACAAAGAATACATAATCAATACAGAAAAGAAGAAAACTTTAAGAAGTAATACGTAGCAATTAACATTCTACATAATCTATACGCATCATCTTCCACAATTACATAGAACTTTGATGATATAATGAGTTTAGGGAAAAACAAGGTTCCAAAGGGAAATCTCAAGTGATTATCAACAATCATCCCTAATTCCATAGTTAATCAACAATAAAAGATTATATTTCATCACAATTGAATAACAATTTTGTTTTGAAAAGATGACCTATGTATATATTGAAACCCTAGTCTTGGGAGATTTAGAAATTCATCTTTTGGAGAGATCTCTTGGGAAAGGAACCCCAAGAGTGAAAGAAACCATACCTTAGTGATGATTTGCCATGAATTTGAGTTGGATTCCTTGGTGATTCGTATACTTCTTGAAGCTCTAGTGTTCCTTCAATGTAGGTTTGTGTTGGGGAGAGATAAAGTAGATAGAAGTTGGAGCTAAGTGGGTTTTAGGAATTTAGAGGAGTTATTAACTATTTAACTACCTAGGCACTTCTTGACCGAAATTGGACAGTGAAGGCAGACCCCAATGATGAACCACATCTACGGGACGTCGACAAGACCACGGACCGTACTGGTGGTCCGTAGTTTTGGTCAAAGAGGGGTGTTTGCAAGATTCTTAAGAACTTTCTAAGATTTAGCCAACGACCCACAACGAGGGAGAGTCGTTCAAATGACAACTCATTTTTGGTCTCTTGGTTCCACACTGCCAAAAGCCACTTTTAAGGGTCAATAAATGGGTGGTCCTTGGGGATTCATACCCAAATGTTTCGACCATAAACACACTTAAACATGTTTCCCCAACCGTTTCACTGATTTTGACTTCAATACGACTCTTTTAAACCACTTGACACATTACAACGCACACTAACTCAATTTCACTAGTTTCCGAACGTCGTGGTCATCCCTTGACGTTATGACTATAACATATCCTAAATAAGTTTATTACTTTTGTTTTAGGTATAAAATATTATTATTCAACATATGAGGTTGTAATCTAGGTCATGGAATTTACGGGGTGTTAGAATATCCCCCCCACCCCCAAGGAACATTATTCCCCGAATGACACCTTAAACATTTTATTGGAAAAAAGGAAAAGACTCAAGACTAGAAGCCCAACAACAAGCAATATCATAATGAGTCACAACTAATAGGAGGAATTTCAACTCCTTTCAACACATAAACATAGCATGTACATATATGATCTTAATCCACATTTCATGACACATAAGAGATCATCACTTACATCACATAAGGAGGAACTACCTTCTCAATATTAACATGACCTCAAAATGAAAACCTTCAAAGAGATGACTTGCAAATTTCTCATCAAGACAACACTAAACATGTTCCACATAATTCACATGAAATCAATATAACACATTACATATTTAAATGCAAGTGAACCACGAGAAACTTATTTCATGAAAACTCTATTTAGGCATGAATTTATACAACAATATCCACATACTAGATATACATGATAAGTTCAAATTATTAATTTTAGGGAACTACTAACCTCAACCTTGGCTAGGAGTAGGAGGAAAAAGATGAGGGTAGCGGGAATTCATGTCGGCCTCAGCCTCCCATGTTGCATCCTAAACTAGGTTGTTCCTCCATTGAAATTTTACGGAGGCAACCTCTTTAATTCTCAATTTCTTAACTTGACGATCCAAGATCTTAACCAGAACCTCTTCATAAGAAATGTTCTCATTTACCCCTAAACCTTCTACTAGGAGAATCTACACCGGATCACTATACACTTTTCTTGAGCACATACACATGGAACACCGGATGAATCGATGCGAAATTCAATTGACAACTTTAACTCATATGACACTGAACCTTCTCTCTTAAAAATTTCATACGGGCCCACATAATGGAGACTAAGTTTCCCCTTCTTTCTAAAACTCATCACCCCTTTCATGGGTGAAATTTTCTTATAGACCTAATATCCAACATCAAATTCAAGATCTCTCTTTCTATTGTCGGCATAATATTTTTGCCGACTGTACGTTCTCAACCTCTCTCTATGAGTTGAAATTTCTCCGTATCCTTGTATACTATTTTAGGACCAAGAAGAGCAAACTCACCCACTTCAAACCATTCAACCGGGGACCGGCACCTCCTACCATAAAGTGCTTTGAAAGGTGTCATAGCGATACTCGAATTATATCTATTTTTGTAGGAGAAATCAATAGAAGGTAGTTGATCATACCAATTCCCTTTAAAATCAATCACACAAGCTCTCAACATGTCTTCGAGGGTTTTAATGGTGCGCTCCGCTTGTCCATCCGGGGAGCACCCCCTAGAATTAACCGGTGTCGTCGTCTTCAGAGAGGACTAAGACTATCCTCTTAACATTCTTCATTACGTTCATAAGTTAAAAACTGCGAAAAATTAAAAAAAATTCATCTACATCTACTTTATGAGGTTTACTTAGACCTCTCGCTTACAAATAATATATACATAGGGAGTTTACATAGAATCCTCTCAATAAGAAGCTTACTTAGTCATCTACTTTTATGTCATATATATATAACATACACAATATAGTCCTAATTTGGATGTCTCATATTAAACCATATAAACGGAATAGAACAATATAGGCATAGCCCTTACACAAATGCATAATTACAACTCAGGGCCTACAACAATGTCTTGAAAAATAAGAGTTAAACAAATGACATTAGACTATAGCAAGTCACAAGGTACCATTAGAAACAAAGGCATCATCCTGGATCTTGAGGACATCCAAACACTTGGAAAAATGATGCAAGCCTTCATTGGAAAGTGGTCACGAATCCTTCAGATCGAAACCTAAAATGTTTGTGAAAAGGGAGAAATAGGGTTAGAACATCACTTGTACTATGGAAACAAATGCACACAACACGTACAAATAATGCTAAAAAGGGACATTTGATAAAACCATGAAAAGTTACTTTGATAAACCTTATGCACAACCCAAGAACACATATAAGAGAATAATAATATATTCCTTATAATACAAGCATATTCAATACAAGACCAATACACTCAAGTTAAGCCAAGTCAACATGTGTATAGCATAATAGAATTATTTGCCAATACAACTCTACCATCATATTATAACCACAAAGCATGTTATTGAGTTTCTAACATTATAACATAAGTAAAACCCTTACCCATAACCCTTCACCAAGCCTACTAGTGCAATGGTCAAGTGAAGCCCCATAACTCCACTCAACTAAGCCAACTAACCAAAGGATCATGAATAATGTCTCATTTCACATAACATAGCATTATAAGTGTTCATCCTAATATCTATCAATATACACCATTAACATGAAGAATAAACATAATCATAACATTTATTTCATAAGAATCACTTCTTAGGATTTTACTCAAGGCCAACTAGTGCAATGTATAGGTAGAGTCCCATACCCCTACCTATACTAAGTCAAACCCCTTTAGTCGTCCTAGTTAGAGTTCACCTTATTACTTCATTTTTATTTTGGGGAAATCTTGTCTTAACCGACATAGACCACATGATCTAATGTGGAATCCGTTGTCATAGAACCCTACACCAAAAGAAGGTGGACTACTTGCCAAAGTAGTACCATTACACGAACATAACATCTAGGTGGATCCACTAGCTAGTATTCCTATGGGGGCAACAGAGTTCAAGATCTAGGAGATGTGTTTTGGGACCCTCTTTATGCACCATGCATTATAGTCTCCAATATCATGAGTACATTAGTGAACCTACCTTCCCTATTTGGGAAGGGATACTCCTCACTACTTGTTGATTTGGTGCTAAGCTAGAGTCCCTTTTAAAATGTGTTTCTTTAACAATCATAACTTAATTTAGGTCATAGCAGAATAGATCCTTGTATAGTATAGTCATTATCTCAATAGGAATTTCATGATAAAACTTTTCATTACAACTGTCACATGTGAGATTACCACATTAACATCATCATATCATAGTAAGGCACATAGGTATTTCATAACAGACCTTATATCATTACATCTTAACATAATCTCACAATATACATTATCAAGAAATTTCAATTGCATCATAATACCAACACCTTCTTAATTTATTCATAAGGTATACTTCAATTTAAATTGATCACCATGTACATGCCACCATTGAAGTAAAGGTTTGAGATCACAAAGACTTACCGAATCTCTTTAACAAGCCATCATCCAAGGTTTACCATCAACCATCCAATTCAACCCGATAATGGTTGTAATATCATCACATAATAGTAATTAAGACAATAATGAAGTCAATTGCATCACTACAACTCAATTCAACACTACTTCATAACCTAGGGTTAGGGACTTGGGTTAAGTTCATGGTCTATTCCACATACTATGTTAACTCATCAAGAAATACAATAATTGAATCATAATATAGAATAATATAAGAATAATAATCAAAAGAAATCATAGACAATACAATTTATAAGATCAAATTCGTATTTTGAAGAAACCCATATGAAATCATCTTTTTGAAAACCAATTATTTGGAAGAACCTTTGGGGAAAGGAATCCCGAAGTTGAAAAGTTCCCATACCTTGGTATTTGTTTAATATTCATGGAGGAAAGTGACCTTGTTTCTCCCCTAATTACCTTGACCTAGCCCTTCAATGGAGTTCTTCTTGGGGAGAGATAAAATAGAGAGAAGCAAGAGCAATTTGGGTTTTGGAAATTGTGGTTTGTTTAGTTAATTTTAGGCTTAGGGTAGGTTATATAGTTGATTAAATAACCTTATTAACCAACCCCTAATAACTTATTAGACCCCTAAATAACTAACTTAATTAAGTGACCCAACTAATACTTAACAGGATACGACTGGCCTGACCAATGAGACCTTGACCTACGGCCCGTAGGTCAGCCGACAACCTCACCCCCAACCTTCTTGCACGAGCATCATTTAGATCAGAGAGTTACCAAATTGGACTTTTTGGAGTGACCATCTACGGAGGCATAGACGCCCTGTTGATCAGTGCACGCCTCGTCGCCTGCAACAGTCGATGGCTACTAACCGCATTGCCTTATTTTGCTGGTTTGGGTCAAAATGATAGGGTCCTCCTCAAGGACCATTTCGGTGGTCCTTGGGAGTCGTACCCAAATGTTTCAACCCTAAACCTACACTACTATGTTTTATACACCTTTCTACCATATTTCATCCATTTCCGACTCTTAAAACCCCATGAAATAGGCTAAGGCACACTAGAACCTCTTTGACTAGTCTCCGGACGTCGTGGACGTTCCTTGATGTTTTGCCTTTAAGACTTGTTAAATGACTTTTATACATTATTATTGAACTTAAAATAGTGTTACGAACCTTATATACTCATGTGAGGCTCTAGATTAGGTTTTAGACATTCGGAGTGGCACATTGTCCCTCCCCCCCTAAGGAACATTCGTCCCCGAATGACACTAAAATCTTTTGAAGGGAAATGATAGATTCAATACTAGAAGTGTTACGAACCGAAAGCACCACCTAGAATATAGGAAGAACCCTTGGATCGTGGCAAGGCGTACTTGACCGTTTGGGGTCTCATACAAGCCCTTTAACTATCATTCATTACATAAGACATGAAAAGTAATGCGGAATTTAAAACTTTTCACGCATAATTTAATAAAAGAAGTCTTTCATAAATACTAAGAGAATCTCATTGTCACAAGCCAACTTAAAGACACGACATAATATCTTAGGGACACGGCCCTTTACATTAAAAGAAAAATACATAATAAGTCTTTAAATAGGAAATTAAGAAAAGGCTATGCCCTTTAATATAAGGGGACATACTTTGTCTTGAGACGAACTTTCCCAAGCTTCACCTTCAAAAATTCAAAAGCTTCCAAAAACCTATACTTATAGAGTATAGAAAAGTATGGGGTTAGTACAAAACAATATACTAAGTATGGCATATGCAAAATCACGTAAAAAGGGACATTTTAGTAAAATAAGCTTTCATGCCAAATAATTATAACATTCATATATTTATAAGCAAAACAACATAAGAAACATCATTTAACACTTAAATTAGAATTTCCATAATTTTAACCAAAAAGGAGAATTTACTGTGAACTTCCCAAACTTTACAATAAACTCATTTTGACATTACAGGGAACTACTAAGACTATTATAGTGAACTAAAAGACTCCAAAAATGGTGAACTTCAAAGGTATTGCCAATGAGTAAGTGAACTCATTTCAATACAAAGCAAGGAGTTCCTTAAACAACCCACCATGAGCTTACTAACCTCGTGAGAACAAGTCAGCACTCAATCACAAGACATTAGAAGAGCACCCAACAAAACACCAAAGACTTCCCATTCGAAATGCCTACTTAGTGCAATGAGTAGATGGAGTCCCATACTACCACCTACCCTAAGAAGTACACTCTTTTAGAAGGTTTGGCACCAAGTCTTCCCTTTCTGAAGGTCCTACATAGTGCAATGAATAGATAGCATCCCATACCACCACCTACCCTAAGTAGCACGCTCTTTTAGAAGACTTAGTTCATTAAATTCACATAAGTAGCACGTTCTTTTAGAAGACATAATACTTTCATTACTTTTGTGTGATTTAGATTAACCGACATAGACCGTGAGATCTAGACATGGAATCCCGATATTAACCCCTATCGGATGAGGGATCCTCACTTGCCTAGAGTGAGGTCATTATTTTATCTTTTACATGGCTTTCCCAATAGCTACGCCTATGCGGACGCATAGTTAAGGGAGTAAGGAGATTCCTACTAAGTAACTCATTCTCAACTAACGAGGAGTACTCATCTCAAGAGGTACATTGGAATACAACCTCTCCTTCATATCCTCTCGGTGCTAGACATAACCCCCACATATTCTAAACATTATATACTATAGGTTAAGGATAACTAGTGAACACGACATCTCAACTCACGAAGGGCATTCATCCTCCGACCTATCGTAGAAAGCTCTTAGGATGTAGTGAGGTTTCTACTAAACACTTCATCTCAACTCACGAAGAGTGTCCACCTCAAAACTCCTCTATTTACACAACTTAGATTCATATATTCAGTTAAGTGTGTGTGTGGGGACATGTGAGAACACCTTGCACATAAACATCATTTCATTCATATCAACTTCTATACATGCTTTAGACCTTCATTCATCAAATCTCACACTTTACATGCTTCACATAATCATATATTAATTTAGACATAATCTACATCAAACATTCAATTCAAGCTTCACAAAACACAATACAAGACCCATTTTCAATATCTCTTCATTTCACATATTAAACCTTCAAATCCACATTCGCAATACATATAAATTAATATAAAGTTCATCAAGTAAACACCGCCACCAAGAAGGTGGACCACACCACTCAAGAGCAATTTATAATAAGAACTATACAATATAAATAACTCACTATTTTACCAAGACATAATCACCTATAACCAATTTCTCAATATTTCATCATAATAACGCCCTTAGAGCATTAGCTAAACATAAATAACAACACAAGAAAGCCAAAGCTCATTCTCTACAGAAACATGCTCAATTAACCCATTTCTTAAGATAAAAGTTTGAAATATGCATACACATGAGTTCATAAGGATATTGACATTAAAATAATCAATTAATACTAAAATAAACACATTTGAATTATTAAAACACTTTTACAATAAGACCCATGCTTAGAATCAAATATAGAAGAAAGTAGAGTTTGAAAACCCTTTTTGAAATCTATTGGAATTGACTCCTTCAATGAAAGATAGTTCAAGGATGGATACCATACCTTAGAAAAGAGAAATACCAAAGATTTTAGATGAAGAAACTCCCACCAACAACCCTCCTAGCTCTTCTGGACTTGTAGCTGCCAAAGACACTTGAGAGAGAATTCTAAGGGAGAGAGGTTTTGGGGTTTTAGGAAATGAGGTCTAAAATTAGGTCTTAGGGTTTGAAATACTTTAATATATCTAAATAACCCTAAAAATAACTCTCTAGGGTCATAAAAGACTTGGGGTGAATTTACCAAACACCCCAAGACTTGGCAGTCTCTTAACAGTTTTTGGGAAAGTCTCACAAACTGACCAACCAACGGTTAGTTTGTCAAAGGACGGACCGTTGGTGGGGTCTCGTTGGTTAAGAATTAGAACCATTTGCAAGTAGTCCATCCTAACTTGCATGGCCAATCGACTCCCTTGGTCGACGGACCGTTGGTGGACCAACAGACCGTCCTTTGGGTCGTCGCTTGGTCAGTGTTTTGGCAGTTTGTTCAAAGTCTTGGGCCCTTTTGTAGGGTCCCTTTGTGGGTCCTAGGTGGGGTCGTAATTGAACGTTAAATCTATAAACTAAGTCATCTAGGTCATAGGAATATCCCACATAAATTTTGATTAAAACAAACACGTAAAACTCACTCAAACACATCAAGACACACAAGTACTTTCTAAGGCACACCTTCCGAACGTCATGGACGTTCTTGGTTGTTTGACCTCCAAACTTCACCAAACTTCACACACTTCCTAATAGAACTAATGTAACTCAATTTAACTTAAAATTAACTCAAGAAACAACTACGAATCTCTAGTTCACCTTAGTTCGTTTTAGGGTGTTAAATTCTCCCCCACTTAGAATAACATTCGTCCTCGAATGACACTAAAACTTCAAGAACAACAAGGACTCACTTAGAAAAACATAACACATTAAAATCAACGCTCAAACATTCAAAATCTAATCATCAACTAACAAGGAGCAAAATTTCACACTTTCAAACACTAGAAACATAAGCAACTCGTTGCAAAACTTCAAAATTCAATTTTAACTTTATTTTATGGATGAACTACCTTCTACAACATTAAACATACTCATATACAACACTTTTTCATACATTGACACTCAAGGCATGGCAAGGCAATTTTTTTTAAAAAAAATTCACCAATCTTACGGTGAACTGCTCACTATATCACTGTTAACATGCAAATTTGTAAAAAATCCATTCTTTGAGCAATTCATCAAGATGACATGATCATATGAAATATAAAACTATATAAACTCATTTAAGAACATAAAAATAACTATCATAAAGGTTAAGACTTATCAATACCATCAAATCCGAATTAGTTATCCTTCCTAGCTCCCATCCCATAGGGAGGGTTCTTCTTTGGAGCATTTGGATCTAAGGAAGCTTTATTGACCTCCTTCCCCTTTGCTTTGATGTTAGGGCAGTCCCTCATTTTGTGGACCTTATTACCACATGCAAAACAACCATCCGTACCGGCAAGACACCTACCCATATGTTGCTTTCCACAAGTAGTGCATCTAGTTCTCTCAAAAGTGTGGCCACCACCTTGGAAATGTTGATTTGGATCCCTATCCTTGTTTGCCATCGAAGAATCTTGGTTATAGAACTCTTCTTAGTATTTTTGTGAGTAGAATCAGCCGACCTAGGTCTCTTACCCACTTTCCTTATCTCCCTAATTTTGGACTCCTCAATTTGTTGTGCATATATAATGAACCTAGAAATATCCATGTCATTAAGAAGCATTGTCGTACGACACTCTTTCTCCAACAAGCTAGACACTTCCATCACAAACTTGTTCATCCTAGACATAGGGTTGGCTATCATTGTTGGGGCATACATAGAGAGTTGGGTGAATTTGATGGAGTACTCTTGCACAGTCATTCCCGCTTGACGAAGGTTCATGAATTCAACCATCTTCTTCTCCCTCCACACTAAATGAAAGAACCTATTTAGGAAAGCCTCTTTGAATTCCTCCAATCAGCCGGACCTCTTTCTAAGGGTCTCTCACCCCTCCATTGGCCATACCACACTTGAGCCACCTCCTTAAGTTGATAAGAGGCTAACTCCGCTTTCTCCCTGGGGGTTATACCCATAGCATCTACCACTTTGAAAATCTCATCTATGAAACCTTGTGGATCTTCATCCACCTTAGTTCCATGAAAAGTGGGAGGGTTCATCCTCATTAAATCCCGAATTCTAGAAGTGGGAGTACTAGCATTAGGTTGGGTTCCAACTCTTTGGTTAGCTTGGGCAAGAAAGTGATTGTTGACGATATGATCTTGAGCCGTCATGAGTTGGGTCAAGTTCATTAAGGCAGCCCTCAACTCCGCATTAGTCATATTTCCTTCCACAAAAGGAGCTTGAGGCATAGGAGACACTTGTGTCTCTTAAGGCTCTTGGGGTTCCGGGGGCATTTGAGGTTCTTGGAGAGGAAACTCCTCATTCCCTTCCCCTAGGCCAACAATAAGAACTTGGTCAGCACGGGGAGGGATCCTCTCATTAGCTACACCTCCCTACTCCCTTCTAGCGGTTGATCTTCTCATATTCATGTCCTATAATCACAAAGACAAGAGGTTGAGAAAAGACACCTTATAGAACTCAACTCTAAGGCACGACATTAGAATAGAGAAGAAAGTGAAACTTCTAGCATCCTGTAGACTCTTGTCCAAGGATGTGTCCCGACTCACACCAACGCCCAAGATACTACTAGGTGTGGCTTGTGAGACTTTTAGACCCTAAACTATTTCCCAAAACCTTATGCTCTGATACCAAGTCTGTCACAACCCAAAAGCACCCCATAGAATCTAGGAAGAACCCTCGGATCGTGGCAAGGCATACTTTACCCTTTGGGGTATCATACAAGCCCTTTAACTATCGTTCATTACATAAAACATGAAAAGTAGTACGGAATTTAAAAAATTTCACAAATAATTTAATAAAAGAAGTCTTTCATAAATACTTAGAGAATCTCATCGTCACAAGCCAACTTAAAGACACGACATAATATCTTAGGGACACGGACCTTTACATTAAAAGGAAAATACATAATAAGTCTTTAAATAGAAAATTAAGAAAAGGACTATGCCCTCGAATATATGAGGACTTACTTTGTCTTGAGAGGAACTTTCCTAAGCTTCACCTTTAAACCTTCAGAAGCTTCCAAAAACCTATACTTATAGAGTATAGAAAAGTATGGGGTTAGTACAAAACAATGTACTAAGTATGACATATGCAAAATCATGTAAAAAGGGACATTTTAGTAAAATAAGCTTTCATGCAAAATAATTATAACATTCATGAATTTAGAAGCAAAACACCATAAGAAACATAATTTAGCACTTAAAGAAGGATTTCCATAATTTTAACCAAAAAGGAGCATTTACAGTGAACTTCTCAAACTTTACAGTAAACTCATTTTGACATTACACTGAACTATTTTAGGACATTACAGTGAACTACTAAGACTATTACAGTGAACAAAAAGATTCCAACAATGGTGAACTTCCAAGGTATTGCCAATGAGGAAGTGAACTTATTTCCATAGGAGATTCCTAACCGAGGCTATCCTAAGACTCTCTAAGGTATGACATGAATAAAACGTATAAACACCTCCTTCAATACACACCAAGGAATTCCTTAAAACAACCCACCATGATCTTACTCACCTCGGGAGAACAAGTCACCACTCAATCACAAGACATTAGAAGAACACCAAACAAAACAACAAAGACTTGCCTTTCGGAATTCCTACTTAGTGCAATGAGTAGATGGCGTCCCATACCACCACCTACCCTAAGTAGTACACTCTTTTAGAAGGTTTGGCACCAATGCTTCCCTTTCGAAAGGTCCTACTTATTGCAATGGATAGATAGCATCCAAGACCACCACCTACCCTAAGTAGCACGTTCTTCTAGAAGACTTAGTTCATTCAATTCACATAAGTAGCACGTTCTTTTAGAAGACTTAATTCTTTCATTACTTTTGTGGGAGTTAGCTTAACCGACATAGACCATGAGAGATAGACATTGAATCCCGTTATTAACCCCTATTGGATGAGGGATCCTCACTTGCCTAGAGTGAGGTCATTCTCTTAGCTTTTACATGGCTTGCCCAATAGCTACACCTATGGGGGCGCATAGTTAAGGGATAAGGAGATTGCTACTAAGTAACTCATTCTCTACTAACGAGGTGTACTCATCTCAAGAGGTACATTGGAATACAACATCTCAACTCACAAAGTGTAACCACCTCTCCTTCATATCCTGTCGGTACTAGACATAACCCCCACAAATTCAAAAAATTATATACTATAGTTTAAGATAACTAGTGAACACCACATCTCAACTCACAAAGGGCATTCATCCTCCGACCTATCTTAAAAAGCTCTTAGGATGTAGTGAGGTTTCTACTAAACATTTTATCTCAACTCACGAAGAGTGTCCACCTCAAACTCCTCTATTTACTCAACTTAGCTTCATACATTCATTTAAGTGTGTGTGTACATGTGAGCACACCTTGCACATAAAAATCATTTCATTCATATCAACTTCTATACATGCTTTAGACCTTCATTCATAAAAAAAAACACTTTACATGCTTCACATAATCATATATTTCATTAAGACATAATCTAGGTCAATTATACAATTCAAGCTTCACAAAACACAATACAAGACCCATTTTCAATTTCATTTCATTTCACATATTAGACCTTTAAGGCCTCATTTGTAATACATACAAAGTAATATCAAGTTCATCAACTAAACACCGCCACCAAGAAGGTGGACCATACCGCTCAAGAGCAATTTATAATAAGAACTATACAATATACGCAAATCACCATTTAGACAATCCATCATCACCTCTAAATAATTTCTCAATATTTCATCATAATAAGGACCTTAGGGCAGTAGCTAAACCAAAATAACAACACAAGAAAACCAAAGCTCATTCTCTACACAAACATGCTCATTTAACCCATTTCCTAAGCTAAAAGTTTCAAATATGCATACACATGAGTTCATAAGGTTTTTGACATTAAAATAATCAATTAATGATAGAATAAACACATTTGAATCATTAAAAAACATTTACAAGAAGACCCATGCAGAGAATCAAAGATAGAAGAAAGAAGAGTTTGGAAACCCTTTTTGAAATCTTTTGGAATTGACTCCTTGAACGGAAGATAGTTCAAGGATGGATACCATACCTTAGAACAGATAAATATCAAAGATTTTTTATGAAAAAATTCCCACCAACAACCCTCCTAGCTCTTCTTGACTTCTAGCTTCCAAAGACACCTTAGAGAGAATTCTAAGGAGAGGGGTTTTGGGGTTTTAGGAAATGAAGTCAAAAATTAGGTCTTAGGGTTTGAAATAATTTAATATATCTAAATAACCCTAAAAATAAGTCCCTAGGGTCATAAAAGACTTGGGGTGAATTTACCAAACACCCCAAGACTTGGCAGCCTCTTAACAGCTTTTGGGGCAGTCTCACAAACGGACCAAACAACGGTTAGTTTGTCAAAGGACGGATCGTTGGTGGGGTCTCGTTGGTTGAGACTTAGCACCATTTTCAAGTAGGGCATCCTTCCTTGCAGGGCCAATTGACACCCTTGGTCGACGGACCGTTGGTGGACCAACGGACCGTCCTTTGGGTCGTCGTTTGGTCAATGTTTTGGTAGTTTGGTCCAAGTATTGGGCCCTTCTCTAGGGAACCTTTGTGGGCAATAGGTGGGGTCGTACTCGAACGTTAAACCCCTAAACTAAGTAATCTAGGTATTAGGAACATCCCACATCAATTTTGATGAAAACGAACACGTAAAACTCACTTAAATACCTCAAGACACACAAGTACTTTCTAAGACACACCTAACTTCACACACTGCCTAAGAGCACTAATGTAACTCAATTTAACTTAAAATTAACTCAAGAAACAACCACGAAGCTCTAGTTCACCTTAGTTTGTTTTAGGGTGTTACATGAAGCCCAAACAACAACATACATAATAAACATGATTTACAACTTAAATTATCATAACAACATCGCATCTACCCATAGCAATTCAAAACTTCAATTACTAAACATAAGAGCTTAAAATTACAACATGAGGAATTTTGTTCTCACAACAACATGATCTCAACATATCATTTAAAGAGTCAATAATGCCAAATTTCAACTTATAAACATGCTAAATATCATTTCATAAAGGCAACAACATACCAAATACACAATAAGTGCAAAACAAGCAAAAGAGCATTTTTCCATGAAACTTCATTTTAGCAAAAACCTTTTTACAATACTATGCATATCTTTTCAAAACAAGTCAAATTCAAATTAACTCATTAATTTATTATTATTAGGAAAACCTAACCTTAATTATCAAAGAGATGATGGTAACGAGACTTCATATCGGCCTCGTCTTCCCATGTTGTTCTCCTTAAACTAGGTGGTTCCTCTATAGAACTTTTACGGAGGCCACCTCTTTGTTCCTCGATTTCTGCACTTTATGATCAAGGATTTCCACCGAAATGTCTTCATAGGAGACGTTATCATCCACACCTAGACCCTCAATAGGAAGAATGGACTCGGGATCACCAATGCACTTCTTAATCATGGAGATATTATACACCTGATGAACCGAGCGCTAGCTCATTAGGTAGTCTCAACTCGTATGCCACTTTGCCTACCCTTTTTAAAATTTTATAGGGACCCACATAACGAGTACTCAACTTTCCTTTCTTGACAAATCTCACCACCCCTTTCGTGGGTGAAATTTTTAGATACACCTTATCACCTTCTTCAAATTCTAAGTCCCTCGTCCTATTGTTGGCATAAGACTTTTGCTGACTGTCTTTTGTTTTCAATCGGTTCCTTATCATTTGAACTTTCTACACAATTCTATGAATCAATTTAGGACCAAAGAATGAAGATCGCCCACCTCAAACAATCCAATCTGAGATCTACATCTCCTACCATACAAGGCCTAAAAAGGAGCCATGGATATAGTTGACTGGTAGCTATTGTTATAAGAGAACTCAACCAAAGGCAAGTGTTTGTCCCAATGTCCCTTGAAATCAATTACATAAGCTCTAAGCATATCTTAAAGGGTTTGAATGGTACACTTCTCTTGACTATCGGTTTGGGGACGAAAGGTGGTGCTTAATTTCACCTTTGTACCCAACCCTTTTTGGAATGACCTCCAAAACCTAGATGTGAATTGTGCACGCCTATTATATATGATAAATAATGGAATACCATGACGACACACAATCTCATCTATGAAGATCCTTTCATAATCCTCCTCCGAGTAAGTGGATTTGACGTTAATAAAATGAGCTGATTTGGTCAACATATCCACAATTACCTATACAGATTCATTTTGCTTTTGTGACCGAGGCAAACAAACCACGAAGTCCACATTAATGTTGTAACACTTTGAAAATACAAGACGTGTCGTCAAGCCTAACATAGGTGTCATGAAGTCTAGACAATGTTTTTAAGGTTAGTTTAATGAGTATAGGTCATTTATGGAGACTAGAAACCAAAACGTCCAAGAACGTCCATGACGTCGAAGGTTGGTTCAAAGATGTACTAGTGTACCTTGGCCTATTTGACTAGTTTTTAAGAGTCAAAATTTAACGAAATTTGGTGAAAAGGTGTGGAACACATGTTAGAGATATTTCATGGTTGAAACATATGGGTACAAATCCCAAAGGACCAACCAAGGTCCCTTGAAGAGGACCCCTGCAAGATCAGGCAACACTGCCTGGGCAGTGTGCATCAATAGAACAAGGAACGACTCATTTGTGGACTGACGGTTATCTATTCAAATTCATTCATGGATAGCCTAGGGTAATGTATTGTTTTGGTTGGATCTATTTCTTGAATAATCTATGCTGAACACTATTACCCTAACCCTAGATTATGAATTGATGTTGAATTGGTTAGTGATGATGCAATTGACATAGTTCTCGTGTTAATTACTATTGTATGATGTTATTACACCTATTATTGAATGAAATTTGTTGGTTGATGGTAAGACCATGGATGATGACTTTGGAAGGAGATTTGGTAAGTCTTTGTGATCTCACACATTTACTTCAAATATGATGGCTTGTACTTGGTGATGAAGTTCAATTAAAGTATATCTTGTGATTAGATTAAGTAGGCGTGGTATGATGATGAAATTAAAATGTCTTGCTTACGTGTTTGTGAGACTATTCTTAAGATGTAGTTATATAAGGTTGGTTATGAATTGCGTATGTGCCTTATTATGACATAACGATGATAATGTGCTAGTCTCACATATGAGGGTTGTATTGAAAGGATGTTCTCATGCAATTCCTATTGACCTAATGACTATGACTATATAAGGAGTAGTCTCCTATCACATAAACTAAGTTATATCCTTAAATAAATACATATCAAAAGGGACTCTAGCTTAGCACCGAGTGAACTAGTAGTGAGGAGTGTCCCCTCCCAAGTAGGGAAGGTAGGTTCACTATTGTACTCATGAGATTGGAGACTATAATGCATGTTGCATAAGAGGGTCATTAGTACATCTCCTAGTTTTGAACTATGTTTCTCCCATAGAAATACTAACTAGTGGATCCAAGTAGATGCAATGTTAATGTTTTGGTACTACCTTGGCAAGTAGTCAACCTTCTTGCGGTGTAGGGTCCCATGACACCAGATTCAAGATTAGATCATGTTGTCTATGTCGGTTAAGGTAATATGTTCAAGAAAGTAAAATGATGTAATAAAGTGAACTCTAACTAGGAGGACTTAAGGGGTTTGACTTAGTCTAGGTAGGGTATGGTACTCGACCTATACATTGCATTAGTTGGCCATGAGGGAAGTCCTAGGATGATGTTCTTATGTTCTGTTGCTCTTATGATATGAATGACATGCTTATATTGACTTTACATGTTAATTGGTTTATATTGATAAATATGATGATGAATAATAATGATTTTATGGTATGTGAAGATAGACATTATTTGTCATCCTTTGGTTGGTTTACTGGGTTGAGTAGGGTTATAAGGCTTCACTTGTACATTGAACTAGTAAGCTTGGTAAGGGGTATGAGTAAGATATGTTGTAATGTTATGAACTCTTGAGCATACTTAGTTGTTATAACATGATGTTAGAGTATCTTTGACTATGGTTCTAATATGATATACACTTGTTGACTTGACTTAACTTGATGATATTTGTCTTGTGTTGAATATAATATGGTCTTATGGAATATATGAGTATTGTCTTATAGATGTTCTTTGTTGTGCATAAGCATATTCAATGTAACTTGGCATGGTTTTAAACAAATGTCCATTTTAGACTGATTTCTAAGTTTGTGTGTGCATATGTTTTCATACTTAGTACAAGAGATGTACTAACCCCTATTTCACCCTTTTCCACAATCATTTTATATCCCGGTCGTTGAAGGGTTCTTGGCCAATGTGCAAGAAGGCTTGCATCATTTCTCCAAGTGTGAGTATGTCCTCAAGATCCGAGGATAATGCCTTTTCTCATTCTACCTATGTGACTTGCTATAGTCTAATGACATGTGTTTCATTCTTATCGTTCAAGACTTTGTTGTAAGCCCTAAGCGGCAATTATAAATTTGTGTAAGGACTATGCCCGAATTATTTCTATTCCGACATAGATGGTTTTATATGAGACATATCTATTATACTCTATATTGTGCATATTCTATATGTGAATTAAAAGTAGAAGACTAAGTAAACTTCTTATGAGAGGAGTCTAAGTAAATTGACTATGTATATATTATGTGTATGCGAGAGGTCTATGTAAACCTCATGATTTAGATGTACATGAAAAGTTTTAAATTTTCTGCACTTTATAACCTATGATATGTTATGACGAATGCTAAAAAGATAGTCTTAGAACACTTCGAGGATGACAATACCGGTTACGTCTAGGGGGTGCTCTCCGTATGTGACACAGATGTTGGATCCTCTTGCTAGTAAATGTTTGTACTATTTTCTACATAAGTAATCGGGCTAGAATAAGATCTTCATAGCTCTACAAGACCAAGATAAGTGTAACAACCCTAAAAATTAATAAGATAAATGCTTAAGGTGTCAAGAATGCTTGCGATTAGACCAAGGTTCACACGGATTGATACGCGTAGAACCAGACCTCAGAACCGTTACTACGGTCAAGACAACTAACTTTGGGAGTTAGTTGATCTTGGAAAGGTTGGAACCAACCATGTGGGGCTCTCGAAAACAAAGATTTAATCTAAGGAGTCTTTACCGGACTTAAAAAGAGGAAATTTTAAGTTTTGAGGGTCCAGGGGTAAAATGGCCTTTTCCAGACCAAGGGTAATATCATAATTACCCTAAGGAATTAATTAATTAATTAATTAATTTAATTAAAGAAACAGTTCGGGTTGGGTCGACCCGAAGTGACCCATTTTCGCGAAATGGTGTCACCCGAGTTCGATCCCCATTGGAAGCAACAAATTGATGATTTACTTATTATTTAAAATCTGATTTTTGTAAGGGCAAAATGGTACTTTCATGTATCATTAATTAAATCAGATTTTAAGTATTAAGGAGAGTCCTAAATTGACTAAGTCATCATCTAATCCTAAACAACTTCACACATTTCACTCTCTCACGTCTATCACATCCTCACGTTCAACATTCTTGTTTTCTCTCTGCCTAACAAACGTACAAGAACAGAAATTATATCAAGAGTTCTTCACACTTGAAGAACTCACATGAAATTTTAAGAAAAACAAAGTAACCAAAAACGTTAAGGCAAAGAGAAGTTGTCTGTCGAGTGGTGTGGACGTTGAGGAGGCTTGGACTGATTTTGGAGAGGGTTTTGGGTAAAAAGTTCAATGTTTGAACATTAATTAAGGTATGGGTTTCTTCTCTCTTGGTCCCTTTCCCAAGAGACCCCTTAAGATTCAAGATATTCACTCTCAAAACTAGGGTTGTTCCTCGTTGCATGTCCCTGTCACTAGCTCCCATCGAATCATAGGTTGGGTATGTTTGCTGGTACAAAGTACGGATGTAATGTGTTTTTGTGACGTTTATGTCTAAGTATGCATGCTCGGAATTATGTTAATATTGAATATGTTGTCCGAAATGATGAAAAAAAATGTGATGTGTGTTCAGCGTATGGCAGTGAATGTATTCACTGTTGAAGGAGTGAAATGGCATGTTTAATTCTTGTATTTTATGTGCAAGAGTTGTACACAACGTGATGTTCATATGGGGTGTGAAGTTGTTCATTTTAAGTGAAAAACTCTTAGCTAATGTAACTACTAAACTACACCTAATAACACACTAAATGTATCATGAAATTCCCTAAGAACTAACGTGAAATGGTTGATGAAAGGAAGCTAAAAATTATGAATAAATTTCCATCTTGGAGTACTTTTGTTTCGGTCAAAAAGAAGGTTAGAATCTGGTTTTTTAATTGAAAATAAAATAGGTGAGGTCAATGGGGATTGAACCCAAGACCTCACATGTGAAGGAATGCTAAAAACGTAAAAGGGGGAAATTGTGTTAAGGGGAATCGAACTGGTGTAGCTACTGTAATTCGCAAAAAAGGAAATGAAAAATGGGGCTGGGGGGAATCGAAATCGGCTACTGGTTGGGAAAGAAGAAAACAAATAATTTAAGTAAATAAATGGGAGGCGTGGTAATCGAACCCACGAGCTCCAGGCAGCGAATGAAAGAAGAGATATTAAAGAAAATAAAATGTGAGGCGTGGGAATCGAACCCACGACCTCAAGGCTGTAAAGGAGAAGGCGAATTAATTATGAAAAAAAAGTGAGGCTGTGGGGGCTCGATCCCACAACCTCACTGCCAAAGCGCCTAGCCTAGTGAATTTAATTAAAAATAAAATAGGAGGCTGTGGGGGTTCGAACCCACCACCTCACAGCCTCTAGCGAAATTAAAAGTAAAAATAAGGAGGTTGTGGGGGTTCGAACCCACAACCTCCCAATTCCCAGCGAATATAAGGATAAAATAAAAGAGGCTGTGGGGGTTTGATCCCACAACCTCTTGGTTTGTGCTAAAAGGGGCAATGAAATGTTAATGAAAAATAAAAAGGGGTTGTGGGGGTTCAAACCCACAACCCTTCGGCCAAACTAAGAGGAAAACTAAGGAGAAAATTAAAGATAGAATGTTAATGTTGGGGTTCAATTTAGTGTCCCAATGTCATGGAGATTAAAAATAAAATCAATGAAAAATGTAAATGTTATCCAAGTGATTCGAACTTGGGTTTCCTTGCCCAAACTTTCGTATTGATACATAAGTCATACGTGAATTAAATACTCAAGAATAATGCCACCTACTTAGATCGAAATCAAGATCTTGGCATATATACATGATACATAATTCTTGTACTACATGATATTAGGAATGTATGAATCACTTAACGAATTATGAATGAAGCCTCATGGCTTGTGTGTATAGACTCATAAGTCTAGCATACGTTTTAAAGAAGTGAACCTAAGATGTATGAAATGAAAGGATGTAACCCTAGAAGGGTTAAGTATGAGTGTAAAACACACTAAATGACCTAGTGCATTGGCATACGATGAAATGATTATTATGTAATGAAATGATGAAACCCTAGAAGGGTTAAGTAAGAGTGTAAAATACACAAATGGCCAAATATATTGGCATATGATGAAATGAACATTCACGTAAAGAGGGGTGAGTAATTATGAAGAGCAAATGTACTAATGTTAATGAATGTGGTGACAACATGATATGAGGCTAATAAAAAAGAGGAGAACAATCTCAAATGAGCCTAAGTATATGTTACCAAAACGTACTCACCTATGAGAGTGTAAGATAATGAAGAGACCAGTCTCTATGAACACTCTAATGAAAGTATTGAGATTAACACACTTAATACTAATAATGAGATGAGAAATCATCTAATGAGCTATGATGTCCTCATACTAGAAGCCAGCTTCCATGACGTATGAGTTGAATGTAATGGAACTTTATACTGAGCACTGATAGACTAGCTATGAGCAGTGATGCCTTCTTTAGGGAGGGCGGAGGTTCACGTAACCCTCATGAGATGATATTGTCCGGCTTGCCGGGTATGGGTCTCCTTATATCTCCTCGTCTTCGAACCTATACTACCAATATAGGGATCTGGCGGGGTTAAATTCCCATGTACGCTAGCATGTTTTGGGTCACCTTGGCCGGTGATTCCACCTCTTTTCGGTGTGGGGGAGACACTAGATTTCATGATGCTCACATGATTTATGTCGGTTAAAGTTAAAGTTCCCAATGAATGAATGAGGCCAGCCTCAAATGAAGCACATAATGAAATGAATGATACCAAAGGTGTTAGGAAAGGATAATCAAGAGGTGAGCTAGACTCAGGTAATAACACTAGGTTATTCTTGATCATTGCACAGCAAACCCGATGAAAGTTTTAAACTACACCCTAGGTATAGCTAGTGTTTACACTGGCATATGAATGAAATGAAATGAAGTACGTATGAATTAATGAAGCAGAATATGTGTTTGCTAATGAAGACTCCCTAGTTGAGGTTCCATATTTTGATCCCTCATTTTGGAAAGTCTTAACATCAAGTCCTTGATTCCAAGGTCTCATGGCATACGAATGAATGTTATAAAAGATGTGATGTGATGTATGCTATATGATATGTGCTATGTGTAAGATGTTATGTGCTGTGTGCACTATGATAAGTATGATGATGCATGTTACTCTCATGGCATGACTTTCCTAATCCAAATTTGGAAAGCTCATTAACTTTCCTAATCCAAATTTGGGAGGTTCACTAACATTCCTAATCTCAATTTGGCAAGTCCACAGACTTGAGTTTCCATAATCATGTTGTTAGGAAAGAGCTATCTTTTCTCATGCATGTCCTTGGTGTGTGATTGCATATACCCATACTTAGTACAAGTGTGTACTAACCCTATACAACTCTATAATTTTAGGTGCAGGCACAAGTGGACGCTAGAGCTACAGGTTGACGTTGCAGCTATCCGGATGTCGAGCATTCATCCGGACTTGATAGGCCCTCATGCTTTCGAGGAAGCTGCCATTTATATTCTAGCTTAGTTGTTGAGTTGAGCTAGTGGAGCATGTTCCACTAGCGTTTCTTTCCTGTTTTATTCAGACATTCTATTGGTGCCATTTTGGCAAGTACATCTTTGTTACTATATTATACTATTTCTTTCATTTGATGATCTTAATATTACATGGTTGATGGTGAACAATTATGTAATGATGAGAATGTTTAATAAGTATGTTAAGAAAAAAAAAGTTTAAAATTTTCCGCTTAAATTAACCTAGGTGAAGTAAGAATGACGTAAGTAGGCTTGTCTGCGACCTCTGAGAGGTCAACGACGCCGGTCTCGTCTGGGGTCTAGATTTCGGTCGTGACAAAGTTGGTATCAGAGCACTAGGTTAAATTACCAGGATAATAAGTTCACATCAACCACATTGAGTAGTTTCTAAGTCGTGGTAGTGAAGTGCACCACTATCCTAGATTAGAGACTGCATGATGCGTAGGAAAATTTCCCTTCTTCAGATCTTATCGTGCTTTTCCTAATGTCTGATTTCTTGGTGTTATGAGCGTGTCTAACATAAATTCTAATTTTTTGTATAGAATTAATACTAGGAGGAACGTTGGTCAGAGGAGAGGAGGTGCAGCTGCTGGGGACTATCAGGTTCCACCCGGCTCCAGCTGAAGGAGTGGATATGCCAGTTAACCCAGCTGGGTTGACTGATGCTCAGGTGAGGGCATCTCTGGCCCAGATGGAATAGGCCATTACTATGCAGGCCCAGCCTATGACTGCCTCAACTGGCAGGATGTTCAGAGGGAGAACCCACCAGCTCGTAGCATGGCTGACAGGTTGAGAGACTTCACGACGATGAATCCTCCTATTTTCATAGGGTCTAAGACTTCAGAGGACCCCAAGGAGTTTGTGGACGAGGTGCATAAGATTCTGGTGGCTATGGGGGCCACAGATGCTGAGACGGCTGAGCTGGCTTCCTATCAGCTCAAGGATGTGGCACAAACTTGGTGCATGATGTGGAAGGATAGCCGAGATTTGGGCGGAGTTCCAGTCACTTGATAGATGTTTAAGACAGCCTTTCTGGAGAGATTCTTTCCCAGAGAAATGAGGGAGGCCAAGGTTGAGGAGTTCATCAACCTTAAGCAGGGATCTACGACAGTCAGAGAGTATTCCCTGAAGTTTGTTAAGCTATCCAGGTATGCTACTTTCCTTAGTATCTAACAACAAGGATAAAGTGAGTACTGAAGTTTGTTAAATTGTCCAGGTATGCTACTTCCCTTGTGTCTAACAGCAGGGATGAGATGAGAAGGTTCCTCACAGGAATCAATGGAGATCTGGAAGAGGAGTGTCGGTCTGCGATGCTCCATAATTATATGACCTCTCCAGGTTGATTGTTCATGTCCAGCAGGTAGAGGACAGCCGCAAAAAGAGGGGTATTCGTGATGCTAGGAGGACTAAGCCTGAAGATCAGGCAGGTTCCAGCCATGGAGGCCACAGAAATAATTTTGGCGTCCGTAAGAAGCCCAGGTTCAAGAACAGACTGAATGCTTATTAAGCTCTTCATATTCCTTAAACCATGTGCCTACATGGGATGTGTCCAAGTTCTATCATTGGCAAGTAGAACAACCTCATCGAAGTAGGATAGAACTTCGGATTCCATGTCTTGCTACCATGGTCTATGTCGGTTATTGCTTATTCTCATCATGTGGAATACCTATTAGCATTAGATAAGTTTATGAGGTTTAGGTGGTGGTATGGGACGCTATCTAGACATTGCACAATAGACTTTAAAGGTGTTATGTGGAGTTCCTAGGTCTTGTCCAAGACCATTATGTGAGTGTCTTATGTGATGTACTGTGTGAGTGTCTTAGGTGATGTATGAGTCTTAATGAACTAATGAACTAATGACCAATGTAGTAAATATGTAAATGATTGAGTACCTAATCTAAAGTGACTTAAGCATTCCTTAGCTAAAGTGTGAGGAGGTCATGAAAGGATGGTCTCTTCATGTCTTATCTTTGGAAGTCTTGAGGATGACTCTAGTTAGGGAAGTTGGTTAATCTTTTTCACATGATCTAAACATTAGGAAGTCTTAAGGACTATTTAGGTAATCTTGGAGAGGTCACTACACTATGGACTATATCTTCTTGATTTACTTAAGTAGGTGTTTTGATAGGCTTTGGAAGGAGAATGTCTTCTAATCTAAGTGTTGGTGTGTATAGTGAGAATAATTCTATTTAAGGTAGTCTATAGGATCTCTTGTGTGTGTGTGAAAGGGATTGTATGGGCGATCGCTCCACACTCACTCAAGTGAGACTTAGAATCACCTTTGGTAGAAGAATCTTACATAGATGTTTGTGATTGTTTTCTAAGTATGTATGTGACTCATTGTAGGTAATCTTAAGGGTCATTTAGGCACATATAGAGAGGGTGTATGGGCGGTCTCTCTTTGTGTGACTTAAGTGAATCTTAGGATGACTTTAAGTGAAGGAATTACATGCTAGGAAGACTTAGGGTGAAGGAGGAAGTGATTCACTGTAACAGTGAATTACATTACAGTGAATATAGCTCCCTGTAAAGTGAGTTCTTGAAATGTTATTTTTGGTTAAATGTTATCTTATGTGTTACTTAATTGCTAAATGATGTTCTTATGTTTAAACTATATTTTCTAAATGAAAAGATGCATATTTCCAATCAAGTCCGTTTTCATGATTTTATGCATATAGTCATACTTAGTACATGTGGTTGTACTAATTCCATTCTTTATTTTCTATCTATAGTCCTTGGTAGGTAAGGAGCTTTGGAGAAGAAGACTTGGGCTTAGAAGAATCGTCTGAGTATAAGAATTGAAGTATGTCCTCATTTGTATCGAGGGCATATATGTCATCTTATGTTTCTCTTATGGAGTATTGTAATAAGACTATGCTATTTCTATTTTCGTATTAAAGTACTCTTGTGTCTTAAGATGATGAGATTGAGACTTAGCATTTCTATTACTTTTATATGAAAGAGGTTCTTAAAGGCTATATTATGTTTTAGTGAAAAGTTTTAATTCCGCACTACTTTTCACTATGTATATGCGATGAATGATATGAATGAGGCTTGTCTTAGAACTCTGAGAGTTCGACGACGCCGGTCGCAATCCGAGATTGCACCCTATCTTCTAGGGTATGGTCTCGGGTTGTGACAAAGTTGGTATCAGAGCATAGTTTGGTGAAAGTAGTATTAGGTATCAAAAAGTCTCATCAAGTCACGTCCAGTAGAGTCTTGACCATCGGTGTGAGTCGCGACACATCTATGGGCAAAAGGCTATAGGACGATAGAGGTTACCTTCTTTACTACTCCTATATCGTGCGGTAGAGTAAATGTTATGATTATCCTTCTTATGAGTTTCCTTGTGTTTACTAGGAGGATGGCCGCTACAAGGTTGGAAGAGGAGAGGGTGAATGAGGAAGTTCTTCCCCAAGTTGAGCAAGTTGAACAAATTGCTCTAGGTGCTCAAGGTGTTCAAGGTGCTCAAGGTGGGCAAGGTGCTCAAGGTGATCAAGTGCCTCCCCAAGGTGATCATGTTCCTAATGTAGGAGGAGGTTATGAGGTACCAGAGTTGTCTAATAGGGTGATTGGAGAGGCTTTGATGACTTTCGCTCAAGCCGTAACTACTCAAATCAATTTGAGTATGGTGCCTAGGGTTATGGAGAGCACTATGACATCTAGGTTGAGAGACTTAGTGAGGGAAGAATGCTATGCGACTATACTACATGATAATGTGGCCTTATCTAGACACTTAATGTATGCACAATCATGTGAAGAATCTAATCTTGGGAGGAAGTCTAATATCTTGAAGAGGGGTGTTGCTAGTGACCAAGTGCAACCTAGGTTCAAGAAAAGAGTTCAAACTAAAGATGGACCTAGAGTTCCTAAGAAGAAGTTTGAGAAAGGAGGTGGTTCTAAGGATAGCAAGCCTACTTGTGCAAATTGTGGCAAAGGTCACTATGGTGAGTCTCTATTGGGTATCGGAAATTGCTTTGGTTGTAGTAAGGGAGGACATAAGGCTAGAGATTGTCCTATGATTGCTTCTAGAGGTAGAGAGGGTAAGCAAGTTGAGCCTAGTGTTCCAAATGAAGATGCTCCAACTAAGAGGCGTTTCTATGCACTCCGTACTAGAATTGAGAAGTCGGGTGATGGTGATGATGATGTTGGTAAGTTCTTGTTTCTCTTTTTATAGTATGAGTTCCTTCTAAGTGGGGGAGTATGGTTTGTAGATGGGATAGAATTCCTTGAATTGTTGCATGTGCATGATGTTTAGGAGTTTGGTTGAAATTGAATTTTCATTTACTTCTTGCATTGTGTGTTTTATGAAGCTTTGAGCATGATGTATGATGTGTTTACATGATGTTATCTTGCATTCTAGCAGGTCCATATAAAGAATTGCCTAAAAATTTCATTTTCGGAAAAGTTGCAAAATTCACTGTAGCTTGAAACAGTTCACTGTAAAGTTTTTGTAAAAATGACTATTTGATTCTTTGGTCTAAAATTGTGGTAATGTGGTTAGAACTGATGTATATGAGTATGATGTTGAGTATAAAATGAGTTTTTGCTATTTGGATTGAAGCATGTGAGTTTTGTAGCATAACGAGTTATAGAATTGTTTCTAGTTTCTTGTTGTGTTGAGAATCTCTTGATTATGTAAAGTAGATGATTTATTATTGATAATGTGTTGTATGGTTTGGTTATGTGCTTCTAGTTGAGTCTCTTATCTTGGAAGTGTTCGGTGATTGGCAAGTGTCATTCGAGGACGAATCTGTCTAAGTGGGGGAGATTGTAAGACCTCGAAAATGACATAGGTTAACTAGAGCCTAAAATGTTGGTCTTAGTGTTCTAAGGTCCTAAATATTTTTAATATGTTGTATATAGGCAGTAACTAAAGTATTAGAGGTGTTGGAAGTCAAACGTCAAGGGATGACTAAGACGTTTGACGACTAAGTCACCTAAATGTCTCTTATGTGGTTCTATGTGTTTATGTGTGTTTCATGGTGTTTTAAGGTTGTTAATAGAGTTATTATAGTATGTATATACAGTGGTTAAAGTTTCGTGAAGTTTGGAGGTCAAACGACCAAGAACATCCAAGGCATTCGAAAGATGTGCCTTGAGTCGACCTTCTACGTCTAGGCGAGTTTCGTTGAGTTTTACGTGATCGTTTTGGATGAAATTCATGTGAGAGGTGTTAAACTCATATATGATCGTATTTAAGTTGGAAACGTCCGATAAATTATCCCCAAGGACCATGAAAGGGTCCTTGAGGAAAGGACCCAAAACCTGATAGCAGGCTGTCCCAGGTAGCCTTGGCGACGGAGCAGTCGACGACCAGTCATGGCTGTGACGCCCCGTCACAAGGTTCCGTCGTGGGGGACTTGTCCAATGGTGTAGAGGGGACCCTTGGCAAGCCACTGGAGCTTGCAACGTAGGTCCATGACGGCCCGTGTCAGACGTGATGCCCCGTCACAAGGCAGTCATCGCAGCCAAGTCTCCTGCGCAGATTTTTCTGCCAAGTTAGGGGTGAACTTGTAAATTCACCCCACGTCTAAATAAGAGTTTAGGCGGTTGTTTAGGGGTCTTCTGGGTATTTTAATTAAATATTTAAGTGGTTAAGACCCTAGAGACTTCATTATTCTTCTAAAATCAAAACCCAAAGTGTCTTAGAAATCCCAAAACCTTCATTGAAGACTCCATTGAAGAGGCAGCTTGGTGAGTGGTTCTTGTATGGAAATTCTTCATCAAAGTGAAGAATTATCATTCTTGAGGTATGACTTTTGATCCTTGAAACTTATTTCATCAAGGATCCCAATCCTCAAAGTGTTTTAAAAGTTTTCTAAAGTGAATTATCCAATTTCGGGATTCTACCATGGGTTCTTGCATAAATGATTTCTAAACATTGAATTATGATCTAATTGATATTTTATTGATGATTTCAACATAAATTACCTATGAACCCATGTGAATTGATGAACCCTAGTTTTGACTACTTTTTGGGTTACTTGATATTAAGCTAATGTTGATGAGTTGTGGTGTAGTTTCTTATGGACTTTCTAATGATATAAGAATTGTGTTCAATTGATATGTAATTTATATTATATTTTTAAACCTAGATTGAATTGATGTAGATTCATTGAGTTTTATGGTTATTGCAATGAATTATTGCTCATGGACATGGGTAAGGGCCTTGTGATGTTGGATTGGTTGATTTGGCATTGAATTGAGGTGTGGATAAGGGGATGAAGGTATGCTGCCCTGTTCTCCTTAATTTAATATTAATTATACTTCTATATTATTGTTATTGGTATGGTCCACTTATGGTGGCGGTGTTATGTGTTTAATTTGCAATTGATGTGGCCTTGTCGGCGTTACTTTATGCAATATTATGAGCATGGCCTTATTGGCAACTACTTGAAGTTATGTGGCTATTTGTGTAGTTGATGATGTGAGTATGACATTACTTATCTACATGTGAAGTTCTATAGTCATGTATGTATTCTTCTAGTTATGTTGCCTTAAGTGATCATGTTAGACTTTGTCTTGACATTATGAGTGTAGTGTTAGGGTTAAGTCTTGGTTATTCCTACTTTACTTTATGAGTCTATGTGGAGTATATTAATGGTGTTATGATGATATATAGGATGACTTGAAGATGTTAGGTTGTTTTAGAAGTGTTTCTAGAATGACTTGTATTATGGGTTAAAAGTGAAGTATGTGATGTCTTGTCTTGGTTGACTTGTATCTCTTGCTTGATGTATATATGATTATGAATATGTGATGTCTTGATATAGGGTGTTATAACTCTTAGTCTTGAATAATAAATATAAGTGGGACCTTAATGATAAGAAGGTCAATGTTATGTGGAACCTTGAACTTAGTGGCGAGGTTATGAATTGTGAAGTAGTTAGCCGTAATGGTATCCTTCATGTTATGAGTAATGGACTTAGGGATGGTTTTCTGGAACGACATCATATCATACCTTAGGAAAATTGCTATGAGCTTCTTGTCGCTAAAGTGAGATATGCCCTAGTGGAACTTGCTTTGGTAGGGTGAATGTAAAGGGCGTCATGAACTAGATAAGGGACCTATTTATATGAACCTTAATGTGAACTAATCTATGAGAACGAAGGCTAGCACTGAGTGAGTATGAGTAGGGTTAAGTGGATTAAGTTAAAGAACAGACTGAATGCTTATTAAGCTCTTCATATTCCTTAAACCATGTGCCTACATGGGATGTGTCCAAGTTCTACCATTGGCAAGTAGAACAACCTCATCGAAGTAGGATAGAACTTCGGATTCCATGTCTTGCTACCATGGTCTATGTCGGTTATTGCCTATTCTCATCATGTGGAATACCTATTAGCATTAGATAAGTTTATGAGGTTTAGGTGGTGGTATGGGACGCTATCTAGACATTGCACAATAGACTTTGAAGGTGTTATGTGGAGTTCCTAGGTCTTGTCCAAGACCATTATGTGAGTGTCTTCTGTGATGTACTATGTGAGTGTCTCAGGTGATGTATGAGTCTTAATGAACTAATGAACTAATGACCTATGTAGTAACTATGTAAATGATTGAGTACCTAATCTAAAGTGACTTAAGCATTCCTTAGCTAAAGTGTGAGGAGGACATGAAAGGATGGTCTCTTCATGTCTTATCTTAGGAAGTCTTGAGGATGACTCTAGTTAGGAAAGTTGGTTAATCTTGTTGACATGATCTAAACCTTAGAAAGTCTTAAGGACTATTTAGGTAATCTTGGAGAGGTCACTACACTATGGACTATATCTTCTTGATTTACTTAAGTAGGTGTTTTGATAGGCTTTGGAAGGAGAATGTCTTCTAATCAAAGTGTTGGTGTGTATAGTGAAAATGATTCTATTTAAGGTAGTCTATAGGATCTCTTGTGTGTGTGTGAAAGGGATTGTATGGGTGATCGCTCCACACTCACTCAAGTGAGACTTAGAATCACCTTTGGTAGAAGAATCTTACATAGATGTTTATAATTGTTTTCTAAGTATGTATGTGACTCATTTTAGGTAATCTTAAGGGTCGTTTAGGCACATCTAGCGAGGGTGTATGGGCGGTCTCTCTTTGTGTGACTTAAGTGAATCTTAGTATGACTTTAAGTGAGGGAATTACATGCTAGGAAGACTTAGGGTGTAGGATGAAGTGATTCACTGTAACAGTGAATTAATTCACTGTAACAGTGAATTAATTCACTGTACAGTGAATATAGCTCACTGTAAAGTGAGTTCTTGAAATGTTATTTTTGGTTAAATGTTATCTTATGTGTTACTTAATTGCTAAATGATGTTCTTATGTTTAAACTATGTTTTCTAAATGAAAAGATGCATATTTCCAATCAAGTCCGCTTTCATGATTTTATGCATATAGCCATACTTAGTACATGTGGTTGTACTAATTCCATGCTTTATTTTCTATCTATAATCCTTGGTAGGTAAGGAGCTTTGGAGAAGAAGACTTGGGCTTAGAAGAATCGTCCGAGTAGAATAATTAAAGTATGTCCTCATTTGTATCGAGGGCATATATGTCATCTTATGTTTCTCTTATGGAGTATTGTAATAAGACTATGTTATTTCTATTTTCGTATTAAAGTACTCTTGTGTCTTAAGATGATGCGATTGAGACTTAGAATTTCTATTACTTTTATATGAAAGAGGTTTTTAAAGACTATACTATGTTTTAGTGAAAAGTGTTAATTCCGCACTACTTTTCACTATGTATATGTGATGAATGATATGAATGAGGCTTGTCTTCGAACTCTGAGAGTTCGACGACGCCGTTCGCAATCTGAGATTGCACCCTATCTTCTAGGGTATGGTCTCGAGTTGTGACAATATGCCTCATCCAATTAAGTGTGAATCAGATATTCAGAAAGAGTAAAGTACAAGCATGTTAAATTGTTTTCAAAAATCACCCTCTTTATGTTAAATGATGTATAGTGTCATTCAGGGATGAATTTTCCTAAGGAGGGATAATGTAACAGTCAAGAAAAATTACATGTCTAGTGAAGAGCCCAATAGGTCTTTAAGAATGTGTATTGAGAGTACATAGGCATCCCATTGCCCAATATTGAGAAATATTGGGCATAATATAAAAAATTGGCTAAGGGGTATTAGCCAATTTCTATATAATAATCGAATAAGCAAAATATTTGGCATATTAGAAAATATTGGCTTAAAAGGGTGTTATCCAATTTTCTAACATGAATTAGCTTGTTTAAGAAATGTACCTGCAATAAAGACCCTAAGATAAAAATCATGTTTCGCAATAATAACACATTAGGTGCTAGGCATCCAAGTGTCAAGCCTAGTACCATAGCACATGACCATTTAAAATGATGATGTAAATTAAGCACTGCCCAAGGACATGGTGAGGGTCCTTGGGACAATAAGTAAATATATTCCAAAAGATCCATCAAGAATAGTTAGTTAGGAGAGTACAACCAACACATGTGCAAGACATGTGGGAACCAGCCAAGGAGGGGACCACACAACTACCCTAACCGAATTCGGTTACGACGGTTAGGGTCAACATATGCCGACGGGTCCCTCCATGTGGGGCCTACTTTCCTAACCGATTCTAAACTCTAACTAGCTGCTCTAAATAGATAATTAACCTAAGACTAACCGAAATGGACCAATTAGTGCACCCGACAACCTAAGACTTAATCGGGTGACACTAACCTGGTAACTAGTTAAAGAGACAACCTAGTACCTAACCTAGGATGGTCCAAAAGGTTAGTTATTGTCCTAATAACTTAGGGGTACTTTATTAATTTCCCTAGATTACCTAATTAGTTATCTTAGCAACTTAATTAATTAATTTAAAAGGCTAACACCGAAACTACAAAGGAAATTTCCAGATTTTGGTTAAGACAAGAAAGGGACAACCTAGTACCTAACCTAGGATGGTCCAAAGAGTTAGTTATGGTCATAACGACTTAAGGGTACTTTAGTAATTACCTAGGTAACCTAATTAATTTAATTATAAATTTAATTCATTTAATTAAATGGTCAAACCAAAATCCTTACACTAACCTAGTATGACTCAAGAAATATCCTAGTACTTAACCTAGGATGGTCCAAAAGGGTTAGTGATGGTCCCAAGACTTAGGGGTATTATGGTAATTACCCTAGGTCTCTTAATTAATTAAATTAAGGATTTAATATATAATAAGAATTTCAAGTATTGGCCGAGTCAACACCGATTTCTAGATTTTCGGTAAAGTCAACATTCTCCTATGTTTAGTAAACTTAGGAGGGGCCTTTTGTTAGTTAACTAATTAATATATTTAATTAACTTATTAAGACTTAGTTGAATGATTAAAGATCAGTTCCTAAGACTTAGACTCACGTTCAAACACTAAGAGTTTCACAACGCAAAACAGTAAACAATCGAAAGCAAAACGGGAAAAGTTTCTATCGACGTTCTTAGGCTATTCCAAGGTTTCTTCAAGGTTTCGTGCAAGGGGGTCTTCGTATATTAAGTTGTACATAAGGTATGGGTTTCTCTCCTGGAATTATTTCTTATTTCTCCAGGAGTACTTTCCATCGTAACGAATCCATGAAATCTCAAAACTAGGGTTGTTTCCCAAGGTTCTCATCGAACTTCCCTTTTCCCTAGTATCCTTGTCACGTTTTCAATGTTGTATAGATTAGTCTTCATTATGTTGTTGGTATGTGGTGCTGTGTGATCTTAATGTGTAGGGTTCTTGATCTGTAAATGTCGAATGAACCTATGAATTAAACTCGTATGATGTTAAGTGTTCCTTACGTGAATTAAAGAATGATGATATGTTACATTGTTCCAAAAATGTTAAGTATTGAGATGTTACGGTCGTGGTGTTCATACCTACTGTTAATCGTGATTTGATGAAAATGTTATGATCATTAAAGTTATCATTGAGGCTGTCCAAAAGGACTACAATGTGATGTTTATGATATATTATAAGGTTGGCTAAAAAGATCTCCATGAAATCATAATTTGAGTGAATGTTTGGCTTATGCCAATAAAATGGCTAACACTACATTGTCAAACTAGTTGAATGAAATTGTCTATAATGATATCTTTAAATAATTAAAAGATTGCTAATGAATAATGTATCCCAAATTAAGCATGAATGAATGTAACTATGGCTTGTGCCAACAAAGATGGCTATGAAGTTTTTTCCAAATTTTCTAGGCCAATACTAAATTTATGCCAATCATATATAGACAAAAGAGTGAAATGACAACTTAAGTACTCCTAAAGTAATTCAATGAATCCATATACAAGGGCATGCCATTCATTGGGACAAGTCCCAACATGCCCTAAATGAATGAACTATGAACATATGTAACTCATTGAATGAAGTTCTCATCGTCCATAAACGACGAAATGAACCTACTAAACGAATGCAAGCAAGTAAACTGAGTATTAACATATTTAAATATGTCTAAGTTAATAAAGTGAGAAGAATGAGGTGTTAAAGGAAGTGAAACAAGTTATACTTACACCTAAAACGCTATGTTAAAATACTCACAAGAGATTGTGTTAGAACGTGTGTGATAAGTCTCATTAACACCAAAAGATGTTATGTAAGGACAATTCACATTTCATCAATGTAAATAATGGGATGACCAGTCATCAATAGAGTAAGTAAACCTCAATCTAGAAGCAAGCTTCCATAATTTTTGAGTTAACTCTAAAAGATAAGAAGATAAAGAAAGTGAGAAAAGCACCGATAGACTAACTATGAGCCTATTCTTGCACGTGTAAGTCTCATGAGATGAGGCTACCACAGAGGTGGAAAAGTAGTCTCCATATGTCTCCTAGTCTTCGAACTATGTCTATCCAACATAGGAACTAGCCTGTGGTTTCCACCTAACAGAGCTAGGTATGTTTCGATCTCACCTTGGCAAGTGAGATCACCTCTTTTTAGTGTGGGGTAAACACTGTATTTTATGTTTATCTCACATGATCTATGTCGGTTACTGCTCAAAAGAATGTTCTTGGTTCACTATAGACGTGAGCCACCCCTTTCGGTGTGGGGTAAACACTTGACATGGATTCACCTTAGCCGGGAATAACCCTTTTTTGGTGTGGGGCAGACACTGGATTTCATGTTAGTTCACATGATCTGGATTCATTTTGATCGGTGAATCACCTCTTTTTGGTGTGGGGTAGACACTGGATTTCATGTTAGGTTGCATGATCGTAATTCCAAAGATGTCTTTAAGAAAGTAAGAAAGAAAGAAGAAGGAACGTATGTTCAAAGTGAGCTATGACAGGAAGAGCTTATGAATATCAATCGTCAGTGTTGATACAATGAAGTTTTCAGAAAATAATGGGCATAGCCAAATAATATTGGCTTATAATGACTTCTTTAAGAAAATAACAAGAAAGAAAAGATATAAGTTCAAGGCGAACAAAGAAAGTAAGAGCTATGAATGCCAATGTTTATAAGAATGAACATTTAACAAGTTATTGGCTTGTGCGAAATCAAGATATATGCTTCAGTATCTTGATGTCATGAAAATGATCAAAGCCAAATAAAATTGCCTTATAATGACTTCTTTTATTGTGAAAATAATCATAGCCAATAATGAATTCAAATATTATCCAAAATGATCAACTAATGTATTTAGAGATAGGCTTATAAAGACTTCATGCCCAAAGTAAGCAAGATCATAAGTTTTAATGATATGCCCCAAGAACTACACATATTATGCAATCAATTAAAGAATGAGTATAGCCAATAAGTATTGGCTTATAAATACATTCATACGCAATCTAACAAGAATGGAAAATCAAACTTGAGAGTACGGTAGCCAAATCATTTCCCTTGTTGTTTGGATTACTTACTCAATTCATTGTAGGTAGGGGACTACAATGAATCATTGCACTTGTAAGTAAAACATAGGACCAAATGAATTATTGAACCACACAACAACAAGAAGAAAAAGACTGAAAATAAACTAAGTGTAAAAAGAGGAGCTCTCGGGTTCAAGGGGATCAAAATCTCAAATCTTCGCCCGAGTTGTGCTAAAATTATGTTGATGATTCTAATGTCTTGTAATCACATAGAAAATTAGTTGTGTGCTTTGAATGCATTAAAATACATCATATTCATACCACAAATCACCACTAACGAATTAGGAAAGTCTAGTGACTACACTTTCCAAAAATGTTATGTTGTATAGGAAGAGCTTTCCTTGATCATGCATAGCCTTATGTCTATGTGTGCATACACCCATACTTAGTACAAGTGGTGTACTAACCCTATACAATTTACTATTTTATAGGTGTAGGTCAGAGAGCAGATTGATGACTCATTGCAGCGGTTTGGACTCAGCATTCCCAGACCAGTTGGTAGGTCCTCTTGATTTCGAGGATGCTACATGTAACATTCCGGAAAATCATATGTCTAATGAATAGCCCAGTAAGTCTCTAAGAATACGTAATAGGGGTACATAGGAACCCCAATGCCCAATATTGAGAAATATTGGGCATAGTATAGAAAAATTGGCTAAGGGATATTAGCCAATTTTCTATATATGAACATGAAAAATACATTTTTGGGTTGTCATACCCCAATCCAAGATTTATTGACCAAGAAATGTACCTGCAATGAATACCCTAGGCTAAAATGCAATAGCTTCATTTCAAACACATGAAGTACTAGGCATCCAAGTGTCAAGCCTAGTACCATAGCACATGACCATTTCAAATGATCATGTAAATTAAGCAGTGCCCAAGGACATAGTGAGGATCCTTGGGACAATAAGTAAACATTCCCAAATGAACCATAAATAATAGTTAGTTAGGAAAAGACAACCAACACATGTGCAAGCACATGTGCAAGACATGTGAAGAAGCTGCCAAAGGATGGGACCACCCTAACCGAATTCGTTTAGCGTAGTTAGGGAGAAAAACGTGTACAAGGGACCCCTACATGTGGGGCCTAACTTCCTAACTAATTCTATACTCTAACCTACTGCCCTAAATAGCTAACTAACCTAGGACCAAACGAAATAAACTAATTAGTGCACCCGACAACCTAGGACCAAAACTGGGTTGACACTAACCTAGTACTAGTTAAAGAGACAACCTAGTACCTAACCTAGGATGGTCCAAAAGGTTAGTTATGTTCCTAACAACTTATGGGTACTTTAGTAATTACCCTAGGTTACCTAATTAATTAATTTAGCAACTTAATTAATTAATTTAAAAGTGCTAAAACCGAAACTACAAAGGAAATTTTCAGATTTCGGTTAAGATAAGAAAGGGACAACCTAGTACCTAACCTAGGATGGTCCAAAGAGTTCGTTAAGGTCCTAAAAACCTAGGGATACTTTAGTAATTACCCTAGACTACTTAATTCATTAATTTAGCAACTTAATTAATTAATTTAAAGGGGCAAAACTGAAATCACAAAGCAATTTCCAGATTTCGGTTAAAATAAGAAAAAGACAACGTAGTACCTAACCTAGGATGGTTCAAAGGATTGGTGATGGTCCTAACGAATTAAGGGTACTTTAGTAATTACCTTAGGTCACCTAATTAATTAAATTAGCAATTTAATTAATTAGTTTAAATGATCAAAACCAAATTCTTACACTAACCTAGTACAACTCAAGAAACATCCTAGTACTTAACCTAGGATGGTCCAAAAGGGTTAATTTTGGTTCTAATGACTTAGGGGTACTTTAGTACTTACCCTAGGTACCTAAATTAATTAAATTGAGTATTTAATTAATTATCATAAAGTCAAAATGTTGACCAAAACCATAGTCAATATCAATTTCCAGATTTGACTAGGTGTTATGTTCTCCTATGTTTAGTCAACTTAGGAGGGGCGTTTTGGTAATTGGTTAATTATTTTATTAAATTAACTTATTAAACCTAAGTTTTATAATTCAATATCAGTTTTTAAACATAAAAATCACGTTCAAACTCATAGAAAAGGCGACACAAAAACAACAAGCAACGAAAGAAAGAAAAACAGAAAATTTATCGATTTCTCTAGGGCGATTTCAAGGTTTCTTCAAGGTTTCATTCAAGGTGGTATTCGTAGATTAAGTTCTACATAAGGTATGGGTTTCTCTCCTGGAATTCTTTCTCCAAGAGTATTTTCCTTTGAACGATTCACAAGATCTTGAAAACTAGGGTTGTTCCCGTCGTTCTCGTAGAACTTCCCTTCCATAGTATCCTTTTCGATTTCAATGTTGAATAGGTTAGAGATCATGTTTTTGGTATGTGGTGTTGGCTGTTCTTAACATGTATTGTTCTTGAATGATGAGTATCGAATGAACTTATGAACTTGTAACTGCGTAAAGTTAATCTTATCATGATAATTAAGGATCGATAATATGCTAAGATAAGTCCGTGATGTGTTGAGTTAATTATGTGCCTTTGGCTTAATGTTGACTTGCTGTTGTTGGGATGTTATGAAGAAGCTAAAGACATCAAATGTTAATATGATGCTGTCCAATATGTTCTTAAAACGTGACACTAAAAGCCATAAACAAAGAATTGGCTCAAAGAAATATATGAAATCATATCTTGAATAAATTGGCTATCTGGTTCCAATAAAGTTGGCTAACTCTATTTGGTCAAAATGAATATATGCTAATGGCTAGGAACTTATATAAATGATTTAAAGATTGGCTAATGGTTCATACATATGGCAATTTAAATATGAACATACGTAAAAATTGGCTTATGCCAAAAAGATTGAATTGGTTAGTCTAACATACCCTATCCACACGAATTGTGAACGTAAAAACATTGAATTGTTCTTGTAAGCTAATCAAAGGTTAAAAGTTCAAGTGTAGTGAATGTTTGGCTTATGCCAATAAATTGGCCTACAATATTATCTCCAAAAATATGTAATAGAATTGACTAATGATTCCATGAAATTATATTTGAATGAATGTTTGGCTTGTGCCAATAAATTGACTATGAAGTTATTTCCAAATTTTCTAGGCCAATACTAAACATATGCCAATCTTGTGTAGCCAAAACAATGAAATGACAACTCAAGTACTTCTAAACTAATTCAATGAATCCATAACCAAGGGCATTCCATTCATTGAGACAACTCCCAACATGCTCTACAAGAATGAACTATGAACATATGTAACTCACTGAAAGAAGTGCTCATCGTCCATAAACGATGAAATGAAGCTACTAAACTAAAGTAAAGAAGTAACGTGAGTTATAACATAATTAAAGGGGTCTAAATTAAGTAAGTGACCAGAATGGGGTGTTAAGGAAGTGAGACAAGTCTTACTTACACCAAATCTAATTTGTTAAAAGAATAATCACGAACGAAGGTGTTAGAATGTGTGAGACTAGTCTCATTAACACCTAAGGATGATATTTAAGAACAATTCACATTCATCAATGTAAAATAAGGATGATATGTAAGGACAATTCACATTCATCAATGTAAAGTAAGGATGATATATAAGGACAATTCACATTCATCAATGTAAAGTAAGGATGATATGTAAGGACAATTCACATTTCATCAATGTAAAGTAAGGATGACAAGTCATCAAAAGAGTAAATAAGTCTCAATCATACTCTATATGTAAGTGTAAGGACAATTAACACTTAATACTAATGATGAGATGAGAAATCATCTAATGAGCTATGATGTCCTCATGCTAGAAGCCAGCTTCCATGATGTATGAGTTGAATGTAATGGAACTTTATACTGAGCACCGATAGGCTAGCTATGAGTGGTGATGCCTTCCTTCGGGAAGGGCGGAGGTTCACGTAACTCTCATGAGATGAGACTGTCCGGCATGCCGGGTATGGGTCTCCTTATATCTCCTAGTCTTTGAACCTATACTGCCAGTATTGGGATCTAGCAGGGTTCAATTCCCTATATACGCTAGCATGTTTTGGTTTCACCTTAGCCAGTGACTCCACCTCTTTTCGGTGTGGGAAAGACACCGGATTTCATGATTCTCACATGATCTATGTCGGTTAAGGTTGGAGTTCCTCAAAGTATTAAAGATAATGAAATGAACGATACCGAAGGTGTTTGTGCAAGACAATCAGGAGGTAAAATCAGATTCAAGTAATGACATTAGGTCATTCTTGGTCATTGCACTTCATGATCCCAATGAGAGTCTTAAACTTCTTCCTAGGTAGCTGGTGTTTACATCAGCCTACGAATGAATGAATGAATAATGTGAAGTACGAATAAACGAATTGAAGCAGACTCTGTGTTTGCTAAAGAAGGCCCTCGGGTTGAGGTCCCATATGTTGGGTCCTCACTTGAGATGTCTTAATGCTATATCAACGATTCCAAGGTCTCGTGTATATGAAATGTATAATATATAAAAAATGAAAGTAATGAAATCAATGGCATAATCAATAGAGAATGGCTTATGAAATGTAATGAATACTTGATGTAATGAATAACATGTTGTAAGGATAGTCAAATCGTGTCCAATAAAGTTTACAATAAGTAAATGTCATAACTAATTATGAATTCTCATGTTATGAAAATGATAAAGCCAAATAAATTGGCTTATAATGATTTTATATAATTGGCAAAAGATATTAGCCAAATAAGATTGGCTTATAATGACTTCTTACATTAGGCCAATAATACAATAATAAGAATAGTCACTAAAGATTGGTTTATAAAGAATTCATGCCCAAAGTAAGCAAGATCATAAGATTTAATGATATACCCCAAGATATATGCACATTATGCAATCAACTAAAGAATGAGTATAGTCAATAAGTATTGACTTATAAATATATATTCATGCCGCAAATTGTAGTTAAGTCATTTCCTTAATCTCTTGAATTACTTACTTGATTCATTGTGGGTATGGTACTACAATGAATCATGGCACTTGTAAGTAAAACATAGGACCAAAGGAGTTATTGAACTACACAACAAGAAGAAGAAAAAGACTGAAAAATAATCTAAGTGTACAAAGAGGAGCTCTCGGGTTTGGAGGATCAAAAATTTAAATCTTCGCCCGAGTGGTTCTAAAATTATGTTGATGATACTAATGCCTTGTAATCATATAAAAAATAAGTTGTGTGCTTTGAATGCATTAAAATACATTATATTCATACCACAATTCATAACTAACGAATAAGGGAAGTCTAATGACTAGACTTTCCAGAAATGGCATGTTGCTTAGGAAGAGCTTTCATTGATCATGCATAGCTTTATGTGTATGTGTGCATACACCCATACTTAGTACAAGTGGTGTACTAAGCCCCTACTATTTACTTTTTTTATAGGTGCAGGTCAAAGGACAGGTTGACGACACTTGCAGAGGTTTGGACTTCAGCGTTTCTCCAAACCAATTGGTAGGTCCTCATGATTTCGAGGATGCTACAGATTTAGTCTAGCCTTAGTTTTAGACATAGCTAGTGTATGTTGTCCCTATCATTTCTTTAGTACCTTCATTTCGAATCTTTGTAATAAGGCCGTGTTTGGCAAACTATTTATGATATATTCATCTTCAGTTTCGAATTGATTCTTTATGTTAGATGGTTGTTCTCTTATGTTGAGCTTAGTATATGACGTATCTAGTTAATAATTATATGAAGTCTATGTATACTTCATACATATAAAAAGTTTTAAATTTTCCGCAAATTTAACAAGATGAATTTGATGAATGCAAGATGAGGCTTGTCTGCGACCTCTGAGAGGTCAACGACGCCGGTTGCGATCCGGATTCTAGAATATGGGTCGTTACACTACATTTTTAGTCTAGCCTAGTATTTATACATATCTAGAGGATGTTGTCCCTAGCATTTATTTCAGATGTTTTATTTTCGATGCTTTTGGATGTAAGGCCATTTTGGCAACTTATTATGATATATTCATCTTTTGTTTCGAATTGGTTCTTTAATGATAAATGGTTGTTCTTTACTTTGAGCTTAGTATATAATGAATCTGTGTAACAACTATATGAAGTCTATGTATACTTCATACATTTAAAAAGTTTTAATTTTTCCGCAAATTTAACTATATGAATGTGACGAATTCAAGAAGAGGCTTGTCTGCGACCTCTGAGAGGTCTACGACGCCGTTTCCGATTCGAATTCCAAAATCCGGGTTGTGACAGTAGTTGATATCCTTATCTTTCCTTCTATTCTTACTCAAGCTTGAGACCAAAATCCTTAGTACTTTGGTTTGTTTTGGGAGTCTTGCGTATGTGTATGAGTTGCATGTCTCCTTATATTTTGATTTTCATTGATAATGTTTTTTTTTGCATTCTCTTATTGTTATCATAGTTATATGAGTAGATTGGTAGTTAATATACCTTTACTTCAAATGTGTAGCTAATGATATTGCTTAATTGCTTCAAAGTTTTATGCTATGTGTCAATCCGTGATTTGAAGGTTATTAAATCTTGAGCTTTTAAATTATGTGATGAGAATGTCTAATGTTGGAGAATGTAGTTCCTCCATAAATCAATAAATGGGTGTGTGATTTGAATTGTGGAAATTTTTCAGAGTTACTTATGTTGCTTAAATGCTTAATGATGTAAAGTTGGTGCTCCTTGTGAGTTGGTGCATTGAGTATGAATGTCTTGACCTTTATGTGATGTGTAATATGCTTCTAGTTGAGTTCTTGATGTCTTTAAAAGTATTTAAGTGTCATTCGAGGACGAATATTTCCAAGTGGGGGAGTATTGTTACACCCCCGAAATGAATAGGTTGAACTAGAGCTTCACATTTGTTTCATACGTTAATAATGAGTTAAAATGATGTATTTTAGCATTAGAAGTCAGTTTGTAAAGTTTGGGAGTGTTTGGAAGTCAAATGTCCATGACTCCGGGAACTAGTCCAAGTTGAACTAGTGTGTCGTAGTTTTTTGTAATGATATTTTAGGGGATGGTTTAAAGGTGAAATTGAGTATCAATGGTTCCTATGCGTAGAATGACATTTAAAGGAACGAAACGTCCAATAAAGACTCCTCGGGGACTATCCTAAGGGTCCCCGAGGAGGACCGAAACAAGGGCCATCGAAGCTGCCAGACAACCTAGATACGAGAGATGCTGCGCGACGCGAAGCCAGCACTTTGTGGGAAATTTTGGACCTGCGATACTGGGCCAACACGAACCTTACTGTCCCAAAATATTTTCCAGAACCAAAATCTGAAAATGACCCGCGACGCGCAGCCAAGCCCCAGATTTGGCAGCGCCGTTTTTAAGTCAAATTAGAAGTTGGAAAAGGGTCCAAATTTTGTAGGGGTCTTTTGGGAACTTTGGGGATCATTTGTGGAATTATTTAGGTCATTTTAACCCTAATTTAACCCGCCAATTCAAACCCTAAAGATCAAATCAAAAATCTCTCCAAAACTCTTTCTCCAAAATCCTCCATTAAAGCAACTTCAAGCTCCAAGGAAGAGGACCAAGTTCTTCACGTTTTCTTCATAAAAAATGTCATGGGTTTATTCATATTAAGTTATGGTAGTCATCCTTGAACCTTCTTTAATTCAAGGAGCAATTTCAAAAAGATTTCATTAAGGATTTCAACTTCAAACTTCTTCATTCCTTGACTCTATGTATGGATCTTCGCATGAAAATGATTTGATGATTAAAATAAGTTTTTCTTAGTTTTAAATGATGATTTCAATGTCAAAACCCTAATGGAATCATGTCTAGTCTTTTATAAAGTTTTAGCTTATGAAATGGGTTTAATGAGCATGATTAGATAATGTTAAAGTTATTGTTTCTTGGTGGTTTTATTGAGTTTTAGCTACTGTCCTAAGGGATATTTTATGATGGATTGTTTGATAAATTTTTAATAGGTGGTATAGGCTTGTATGACGGGTAAGTTGTTCTATCTTAGTTAAGTTATGTTGAAGTAACTCTTGAGTTGTATCATCCACCTTTGGTGGATTTATTTACTTGAAATTTATGAAGTTATAAGTGTATTGTAAAAGTGTCCTTGAAGGCATAATATGTGAAGTGAAGTGATGATTCTAATGTGTATATGTATGATATGTTTTAGGAGGTTGAAATGAGTATCTCGAAGGATTTATATCTAAATGAAGTATGTATTTGATATGTGAAATATGATAATGTGTGAATTGTGATGAATGTGGTCTTGAGCATGTCTCGAAGTCAATGATATCAATAATGGTTATTATGTGAAAGGTGTGCGCACATGTACTCACACACACAGACTTGAATGCATGAATGAAGTCAATGAATGAAAATGGGGGATTGTAGGGCTGAAACTCATCATTAGTAGAGATGAAGTGTCAAGACCATTCCTACTATTCCGAAGTATGAAAAGGGGATCTTGGGGTGAACACGCTTTGTGAGTTGAGATGAAGTGTTTAGTAGCAACCTCATTATTCCTGATGAGATTTCCAAAGATAAGTTGGAGGTTGCATACCGTTCGTGAGTTGAGATGGAGTGTTCAATAGTTATATCTTAACTTATAGTCAATGGAAGTGTAAAACTCCGTGGGGGAGTTATGCTTATAACCTAGAGGATTTGAAGAAGGGGTGGGTGCACTTCGTGAGTAGAGATGTTGTATCTAATGCACCTATTGAGATGGGTGATCCTCGTTAGTAGAGAATGAGTTACTTAGTAGCAATCTCCTTATCCCTTAACTATGCGCCCGCGTAGGTGTTGCTATTGGACAATCAAAGTAAAGGCTAAAATATATGACCCTACCTTAGGCAAGTAGGGATCCCTCATCCGATAAGGGTTAGTACCGGGATTCCATGTAAAGCTCTCATGGTCTAAGTCAATTAAAGCTAGCCCTCACAAATGTATGTAAATGAACTAAGTATTCTTAAAGGTGTACTACTTAGGGTAGGTGGTGGAATGGGACACTACCTATCCATTGCACAAGTAGACATTTCGAGTGAGTCTTGGTGTGTCCTTATATGAAATAAATGAATGGGTCATGATATGATGCATATGAAAGTAATGTGACGTTATGTCTAATGTTAAGTAATCATGTCGATATGACATTTTGCATTATGAAAACTATTTATGTGATGAATGTGATGTTTCTAGTCTAAGTTAATTCCTAAGGAACAGTAAGTTAAAGTAGTAGTATGGGATGCTACTTTCAAATTGCACTATGTGTGACTGGGTAGTTTTCTTGGAGTATGGTTCTAATGTGAAGTTCCTAAGTATATGTATATCTCTCTGTTGTCTTTGGTATTTAATGGTGACCTGTATAAATCAAATGAAGTATGCTTATCCTTAGTAGTCTTAAGTATCTCTTAAGTACGTATTGAGGAGGTTGTATGGGAGATCTCCTTATGTCTTACTTAGGGGAGCCTTTGTACAACTTAAGATAGGAGTAGTTCATGTGTTATTTTGGGCTTACTGTAAGCATGCTCCTATGCTAAGAAAAATTGAATTTTCACCTTATGTGTTAAATTATGGTACTATATGATGTTTTGTAACTTAATTCATGAATGGTTTTACCAAAATAGCATGACTTGTATGTTTCGACTAAATTTTCATTTTTGCATGCTTTTGCATAATGACATACTTATTACAATGTTTGTACTAAACACATACTTTTCTATACTCTATAAGTATAGGTTGGAGGCAAGTTGAAGGTTAGAAGGAAAGCTTGGAATTCGACTCTCTCAAGACTAAGTATATCCTCATATATTCGAGGGCATAGTCTTTATTTCTTTATTTCTTCTTTAAGACTAGTATAAGACTTATTATGTATTTTCTTGCAATGTAAAAGGGTCGTGTCCCTAAGATATTTATGTCGTGACTTTAATTTGGCTTGTGACGATGAGACTATCCTTTAGTATTTATAAAATATGCTTTCTTTATTATTATTTATCGTGAAATGTTTATAATTCCGCACTACTTTCATGTACGCCTTGTTCTGACCTAAGGGTTTCCCTAATTGCTAAGATGTACTTGTGGTTCATCAAATATTTGGAGAACCCACTACCATTCTCCTTATCGACCTTAGAGGTGTTGAAAGAATCTTGACCAGAATATATTTGTTTGGTTCTAGGCCTATCTTGTCCCTCGGACTTAACATGGAATGACTTATCACCTTCAAACCAAGACCTCTTATTTTCTCTAGCCCTCTCCTTCCTTAGTTTTGACTCTTCTATTTGTTGGGAAAACACCATAAGACTTGAGATGCCCATGTCATCCACAAGCATGGTCGTACAACACTCTTCTTCTACAAGGTCGGACATTCCCATCATAAACCTATTCATCAGGTCTCAAGGTGTTGTTACCAAGCTTGGAGCATACTCAGAAAAACGAGTGAACTTCAAAGAATACTCCTTCACACTAACCTCACCTTTATTAAGTTTTATAAACTCCTCCATCTAAGCCACCTTCAATTCCCTAGGAATGACTCTATCAAGGAAAGCCGACTTAATAGTTTCCCACTCAATGTAACCCGATCCTATTGCTCTACTATCTTTCCATTGTTCATACCAAAATTAGGAAACATGTTTCGTTTCATAGGAATCCAACTCCACCTTCTCAATGGAAGACACTCCCATGATCGCAAGCACCTTATAAACCTCATCAATAAACTCATTCAGATCCTCACAAACTTTGGAACCATAGATCTCCGGTGGATTCATTCTAAAGAACTCCCTTACTCTAGTAGCACCCATTCCTCTTATAGGATTAGCCAGAGGCACCACTCCTCGATTAGCTTATGCCGTTAAGTCTTGAGCCAACAAAGTCATAGAAGCCCTAAATTCCTCAAACATGGCATTCCCTATTGGAGGGTCATTAAGAACTTCAGGAGGAACTTGGTTTGCACTTGTGGAGGCAATTGCTCTTGAACTTTGTGAAGAATCTCCTGTTCCCCACTCCCATCTCCTTCCCTTCAATCATTATCCCTACTGTTATACATAACCTACAAAATCATAGGCAAACATTAGAAAAGGTCCTACTAACACAAAACTCTATGGCACGAGTTAAAGAATGAAGAAGTGAAACTTTCCTAAGTATCCCGTAGCCTCCTACTCATAGGTGTGTCGCGACTCAAACCGATGAATAAGACTCTAATAAACGTGGTTTTCACACATCCTAGGACCATTTCATAACCTTATGCAATGATACAAAGTTTGTCACGACCCGCAAGTACACCCTAGATATAGGGCAACCATTGGGTCGCAAAACAGCGTACTTTACCTCTCAGAGGTCTTGTACAAGCCACTTTACTTTATTGCATAACATCATTCATAAATGGAGGGAACTTAAATTTTCTTTAAACATAAACCCAAGAGGTATTTCATAAAAGTGGAAGCATCTCTAAAAACATTGTCTAAAAACCATCTAACTTTGACATGAATGAAAAGCATTGACACGCAGCCCACATAAAGTCTAAAACATAAAGAAAGACATAGAGGAACATATAGGTTTGTCCTCGACGCCATGAGGACTTACCACTTCATTTCTTCTCGGAAGCCTTTCTAAATCTACCCTTTAAATAAACTCAATCTTCTCAAGACCCTACATGGACAACATGTAGGCAATATGCGTTAGTATGATACGTACTACGATACATACTATGTATGGTAACTATCATAACAAAGATAAGATATCTCAAAGGGTTAGTCAATAATAGACATAACCATAAGAGCATAACAAAGATAAGATATCTCAAAGGGTTAGTCAATAATAGACATAACCATAAGAGATAAAAGCATAAGCATAACATGACTATCATAAACAAAAAAAATTATCATAAAGCATACAAGAGTTCATACTTCCTTAATTTTCCTTCTTACTCAAGAGAACTACTTCCCAAGCTACCTCCAAGTATACTTGTGCAAGGCTAAGGTAGCATCCAATACGATTACTAAAGCTCAGTACCTATCTTTGGTCATTATTGATCATAATCCACTATCATAATTAAGACCTAAGTTCTTCATAGTAAAGAGTACTATACCCTTATGATTACATCAAAACATGCTTGTGCAATATACAAGAGGAAGCCCATACTACCTAACATACTAAGCCTATCTTGAAATCATCCTTAACATGTCCAACCTCCATAGCCTCATCATTACTTAACTTCATCTATTAAGATTCTCTCATCTTTAGTCTACTATACTAGGAAACAAAAATCTAGTTCAATCTTATCTTCAATCTCTTCTTCATTAATGACCCTAGGTTATACCTTGTGCACTGCATTTATGATGCCCCATAACAACATTCATGCACGGTACTACTTTTGGATCCTTTCTCTATTAATTCTTACTTTGGATCCTAGCCCCAATCATTATCTTTTGAACACTATGCGATACTTCATTAAGTATGTCTATGTTCCTTAATCATATGAATCCTACGATATACTTGTTAAGGTATGTCTTGATCCTTTAATGATCATAAACACTACGAGGTACCCCTTGGGCATGTATAAGTTCATTCACACATTATGAACACTACGAGACACCCTTTGGGCATGTATAAGTTCATTCATTGCTTTGAACATTACGAGATACTCCTCAAGCACGTCTAAGTTCATAGAATATTGATCTCTAATAGGTTACCTTGACTCTACTACGTGAACGACTCCCGCCTTATGAGACCTACTTGGATAGTCATCACAACTACTATATGTGGCACTCCTTTCTACTTGGAGTCATGACCCTTGCTAGATAATACGTCTAACATTGTATATCCATTTGGAGTCAAGCATATACTCCAAGGTTTTCTTGTTCAGCCTTGCTCAACACTTTTCTCTCGTGGAGAGATGTCCTTGACCATCTCTCCATTCTCAAGTGAATCTATCACTTTCATTCAATCATTCTAAATCGACAGCCAACACAACCATCCTAATGTTCATCATTCATCATGTCATTCTATCTTCATTCATAGGTAGATTATATGATCTTCTAGCCTTAACTTTCTTCTCACATTTTTCATTACTAGGTGAATATAGCCATAATTCATCTTTAAGGTTCAATTCAATCAAGACCCATCCTAATAAATATTGTATAATTAAATTTATACCTAGGTGATTTAATCATGATCAAGTAGTATACAATATAATCGAATTAAGATGATCAACTTAGAACATTCATCTTGCCTATAATGGCCTAAAATCACCATGGTCACCTTCCATGTCAATTACTATAATTCACCACAGAAACATCATGAAAACAGAATATAATCATCATATAAATATCATTTAATGCTACCCACTAGATTGGGATCACAATAAAGCCTTCCCCACAAGCAATCATGATCCTCTCTAGAATGGGGTTCTTTGGAGTCATATTTGAGGAAAACTAGGGGGACGCAATGGATGGAACAATTAATGAATTAATAAGCTTAACATACCTTACATTAGAGCCTTAAACCCAGCTTGAATCCTTGGTGAATTCATCCTTGAAGCTGCCTCTAATTTCTCTTCTTCTTCAATGGTGGTTTTAAGATAATTTTTGGAGAGAAATGTTTTGATTTTGAGTCTAGGGTCTCAATGGAAATTTTACTGATTATATACACTTCAAACCGCTAAAATAACGCAAATAATTAATTCCTGAAGTGCCCCAAAGACCCCTGTAATTATTGGACCATTTAACCAATTCTAATTTGACTTAAAAATGATGCGACCCAATCTTGGAGTTTACTACACGTCACGAGGGCATTTATGATTCTTGGTTCTAGAAAATTTTGAGAAAGAATGGTTCCTGACGGCCCTACGTCATAGGGAAAGATTTCTCCCTTCAGTTTCTGGCTTGGTGTCGCACACCAACCTTCATTTCTAGTTCAACTTCGACTAGTTTCTGGATGTCTTGGACGTCCTTGGATGTTTCACTTAAAAACTCTTCCAAACTTTACACACTGCCTTTAAACACTATTATTAGTAATTTTAAGACCTTATAAGCTCATGATACACATGTTAGGCTCTAGATTCACCTAGTTCATTTTTGAGTCATAACACTATTATTGGGAACGGATTTAGTAGAAGATTTAGGGTGATGATACCACCCATCCATCCAGTACAGCTGATTCCCCAGCTCTTCCCTCTCCGGACTCAAGTGAGGCCCCTATCTAATCTAGAGCCACTCATTTCAAGTTCTATTGAAGTGCATTTAGCCTTTGTCCAGATGCTGGAGGCATAGATGGCCTCGCTACTTCAGCATGTGAAGAAATGGATGCAGTTGTCGATAGTGGAGTCCAAGGATAATATTGAGAAGATGATTGAGTGTATGGCTCAAGACGTTCACCATCGCCTAGATGCATTTGATCTTCGCATCTTAGCAAGGTCGGCCGCTTCTATTGATGTTTCCACTTTCTGGAGAGATGAATCTAGTCTTTGTCTGATGTGGATTCCCTCCTAGATCCACCAAAGATAGAAAATATTTCATCCCCCACGGCACCAGAGGATGAGGTGGTGTATAATGCCTTATTCCATAACACCATGTCACGACCTACATCTTCTCGTGCCACATGGAAGTGCCTCTGCTCTAGGTGTACTTTTGTTGATGTTCAGTTGGAGTGATTGATAAATAAGGATCACTAGCATACTGAGCACGCTCGTAGAGCTTCCATTTTTAATAAAGTGCTTCGATAGTAGTGGGTTAGAGACGGAGATGTTGGCCCATCCGCTAGAGTGAGCAATACTAATGATGCTGATAGAGGTCATGATAGAACCAGTGAGAGAGTTAAGATTGTTGCAGCGTCCACTACTTATTGTGGCCCGAGTGTTGATCTAGTGGGCTTCAAGAAACCGGACACACATTCTTGTTGAGAGGTCCTCAGCGCATTTGTGCCACATGTTTGCTTCAACTTCCCCCTACGTTTTATTTGATTATTTTTGTGTACATTTGGCACAATTACACTTTATTTTATTCGAGGTGGGGTAAGAAGATTAAGTGGTATAGGGTGAAGTTTGAGTAACCAAACTCGTAGTCCTATATTAGGTTTTTTTTCTATGATCTGATAATCTGATAATTAAACAATGTTCCAATAGTGAGTGAGAAAGTTGGAATATTCAGGCAATTTTGTGACAATATTGAACTTGTCCCGTTTGTTATGCTAAGATTATCTATGATACAAGGTAGGAAGTGATAAAGGACCTTGTTCTGATAAGTCAACTAAATACCTAAATTGATCCAACCAAAAAATGAAATAAGTGTTACCCTTGATCGTTATGTTTAACCCTGAAGTATGCAATTCCTTTGAATTCACCTAACTCACCTTCCCTTAATTAATTGTCTTGGCCTGTCCCCTCATGGACTTGTGAACGTTGACTTAGTCCAATAGCTCATGTTGAAGGTGGCTAAGTAAAAAAGTTACCTTAATCATAGCCCTGGTCCATCATTGGATATTTGTGTACCACAACTCTTGCGAAATTCCTATGTTTTGGATGGCTTTGAAAAATGAAACTGAAAGAAAATGGTATGAAAAGAGTCTTGTGTTGAAGGAAGGAAAATAAAAGAAAATACAGAATAGTGATTTGGTTCAAAGAGATAAAACACAAAAGTGTTGAAAATAATAAAAGAAAATTAAACAAAAAGAAAAAGAATAAAAGTGAAAAATATTAGCCGCAAAAGGCAAATCACATATGTGCTGAAAAAGAATCAATCGAAAGAAAAGAATATAAAAAGATGTCTAGAATTGGTTAAGAAAAGAGGTAAAAATCCTATGTAATGTGAAGGAGGGTAGAGAGTCACTAAAAAAAGTACCCAAATATATCTTACTTGACCCTGAGCGAACGTTACAAGCTAAGAAAGTCCTAAAGTGATCCTAGTGTCTAGTTTGGAGAATCTATTCATTTAAAATAAGGGCAAGCCTATGGAATTGAGCACTAAATGTACTGAAAATCATTTCTGGATGTGAGTTTTGAATGAGTTCTTAAACACAAAATACAATATTATCTAGTGTGTGAAAAGGGATTTAATTTGAAGTGATGGCAGTAGTACATTGTTGGAAAACTGATACTTTGGTGATTCTGAAAAGTGCACATTGTGGCATCTGTTTTGTCGATTTGTGTAACATTATGATCCACACGAGTTAGCTTGATTGAGTCTAAAGGAAAAATTTGCACTAAAGTCGGGATATAAATTCATATGATTGCTTGAGTTTGAATGTCTTCTTCAATAAAAATGTTGTTTACAGTCTTAGTGTATTGCTTGAGGAGAAAAAAATGAGTTTAAGTTGACGGTCTTGATATATTGTGAGTGTAATATATTTTTTATACATGTCACATATGATTTGTATGTGTCTAGGTTTAATTTCTAGTAGAATTAATGTTTATTGAGTTACATTTGCAGGAATTAGGGTTGGATGAGGTAAAGTGAGATGAAAACTTGAATTCTGCATAAGCAGCCACACACGGAGGTGACCTACAAAAATATGTCTAGTCATAGTTCGTTGTGTGTAGGCGTGTTACACCCTCAAAATGAACTACGTGAAACTAGATACTAACACGTGTGTTATGAGGTTTGAAGGTCCTAAAATGATCAAATATAGTGTTAAGAGTAATTATATAGAGTTTGGGAGAATTTGGTAGTGAAACGTCGAAGAACGTCCTATGACGTTTGAAAAAACTTAGCCTTGAGAAGTGCTAGCGTGCCATAGTATGTTTCATGAGGTTTTATGTAATGTTTGGAGATAAAATAGATATGGAGAGTTTCTAACATCTATAAGGATGTATTTAGGGTGGAAAGGTCGGGGAAAAACTCCCCAAGGACTAACCTAAGGGTCCTTGAAAAGGACCCAACTTATGAGCAAAATTGTCAAAAACTAGTCCCAACCAATGAGGGGCATCAATGGGTTGTAGGTCCATCGACTCCCCGTAAATGGGGGCGTAGGATGATACTTAGATTGTGGAGATTAAGCCCCCAAATAAGGGGTCTCTTAACAGAATGACAGATGCTAGTACGGCCCATCGTCTTGTCGACGCCCTGTAGATGGCTCTCGTCGATTGAGTCTGCAATTCCCTGCAGACTTACGACCAAGTGAAGGGGTGAATGAGAAATTCACCCCACGTACAAATAAATGCATGATCTGTTATTTTAGATAGGTTTGGGTATTTTATGAGCATTTAAACAATAATAAAGCCAATTAGACACTACACTCCAAATCCAAACCTCTCTATCAAATTAGAACTCTCAAGAACACTATACAAGAAGAAGAGAAGTTGGAGGCAGCAGCTTAGGACGAATTCACGAAGTATTAAAGCTGGGTTTAAGTCCCTATAATATAAGGTATTTGAAGCTTATTCATCCATGGATTCCTCCATTCGTGGAGTCCCCCTAGTTTCCCTCAATTGTGAATCCAAAGAACCCCATTCTAGAGAGGGTTGTGATTGCATTTTGGGTAAGGTTTAATTATTATCCCAATCTAGTGGGTAGCATTCAATTATGTTGATATTATGATTATAAGTTGTTTTCATGATCTTTTCATGGTGAATCTTAGTAATTAATTTTAAAGGTAATCATGGTGATTCTAGGCCATTGGAGGCTAGATGAAGGTTTTATGTTGATGTTCTTAATTAAATTATATTCTATACTATTTGATCATGATTGAATCACATAGATATGAATTGAACTAGGTCGAATTGATTAAAGATGATCTTGACTTGTAAAGTTTGAATTGGACCTATGTGATCAAGCATGACTAGAATTACCTTTTAATGATCTAATTGAATGGATTAACATCTAATTGAGTATCAATCATGGTGGACTAAAGGTAGTAGTCTATTATAGGGATTCTATGCCATTGATGCTAGGGATTTGGGGGTGAAGTCATGATGAAGTATTTGTAATGATGTTTCTTTCTCTTCAACACTTATACATGAACAAGTTAGGGGAAACAAGTTCTTTCATATAGATGAATGCTAGGTTGACCTATGAACCTAAAATGAATCTAGACATGATAGACTAAGATAAGCTTGAATATGGATTTTATAATCACTTATTTTGTAGTAGACTTGCTCAGACAACACCAAGGGCATGGTAGCTTCACATGTAAATCTCATGATAGTTTGAGATGGTAGATCTCATGATTGCACGAGATGGTAGATCTCAAGGGCAGCTTGAGATAGTAAATCTCAAGGAGGCTTGGGTTTAAATACTCATGGTAGTGTAATATGTTGAATCGCAAGGGAGCTTGGGTTGAATTACTCATGGTAGCTTGAGGTGATGAACTTCATCGTAGTTTGACTTGGTTTGGCCAGAAACATTTAATGACAGATTTAGCAGAATGGCCTATACTTTCCTAATGCTAGCTTTAATTTATTGTATGGTGTATTTCATGGAACAACATGAGATTAGTTTCTCATGGTAGCTTAGGGTTAAGGATTCATGCTCCCGATGGTTAGCTTGAATCTACATGATTCGTTGCATGGTTGTTAGGATGGTTATATCCTTTCTTTAGTAGCTTGGTTAATATGTTAAGATGCTTCGCATAATAGTTGGTCTATATGGTAGTATGTTGATCTTAATAGCGAAGATTACAAGATAAGTTAGCTTGGATTCTGTTAGTCTAGAGAAGTACTTATTATGGAGTGTAGTGTAACATTTCAGAAAATATACTTGTCTAGTAAAGAGTCTACTACGCTTTAAGAATATCTATTGGGGTACATAGGCATCCCAATGCCCAATATTGAGTAATATATGGCATGTGAGAGAATATTGGCTTAAGGGTGTTAGCCAATTTCTATGTATACACATGTAACTTAAAATACAATCCCAGGTTGTTTAGGAATTGCAGCTGCAATGAAGAACCTAAGCTAAAAAAATTATTTTTAGCGCTTACACACATTAGGTACGAGGCATCAAAGTGTCAAGCCTAGGTACAATAGCACATGATCATTTAAAATTATCATCAGATTAAGCAGTACCCAAGGACATAGTGAGGATCCTTAGACAATAAGTGAACTTTCCAAGTGCAACTACAGAGTGCACGGTTTGAAAAGTGCACGGCAACACATGTGTAAGCACATGTGATACCGGCCAATAGACCAAGCGACAAGCCCAACCGATTCGGTTAGGGCGATTAAGGGGAAAGGGGCGCGTCGGGCCAAGCCAAGTGGGGCCAAGCTTCCTAACCAGTCATAGGTTCTAACTAACTTACCTAAATAGATAACTAACCTAGGATTAACAAAAATGAAATAACTAGTGTGCCCAAAATCCTAAGACCTAACCGGGTGGCACTAGCCGAGTTGCTAACTAAAGAAACATCGTAGTACCTAACCTAGGATGGTCCAAATGTGTTGGTTATGGTCCTAGTAACTTAGGGGTATTTTAGTAATCTCCCTAGGTCACTTAATTAATTAAATTATCAACTTAATTAATTAATTTAAATTCATCGTCAAACCGAGACCCTTAGAAAATTTTCAGATTTTGGCTAAATCAAATGCTCTCCTATTTTTAGTCAATTTATGAGGGGCGTTTTGGTAATTAGAAAATTGATTTATTTAATTAAGTTAATTATCCTAAGTTGAATTAGTTAATATTCAGTTCCTAAGACTTAGACTCACGTTTATCCAGTAGTCTTTCACGACTGAAAAACAGTGAGCAAACGTAAGAAAAACCTTAGGTGATTTCAAGGCAATTCTTCAAGATTTTCGTGCAAAGTACAGGGTGATATTCGTAGATTCAATTATACAGTAAGGTATGAGTTTTCTCTCTTGGATTCTTTTCCGCAGGAGGCTTTTCAAACGTTTTGAATTCAAGAAAACCGAAACTAGGGTTGTTCCCAATGAAACTGTCAAATGTTCATCTCCCTAGTTCTCCCTATTTCCGATTCAAGTAGTATGTATAATGTAAATTTCGAGCATGTTGTTGGTATGTGGTGTTAAGTGATCATTATGTGTAGGTTTCTGTGATTTAGAATGTCGAATGAGACCTATAGGTTAGATCCGTAGGATTAAAGTATTATTTACATGAGATAAGATATGGTGTAATGCCTAATTGTGATCGAGAAGATGAATTGTTATAAGTCGTTTATAAATTCAGTTTATTGTTGAAAGGAATGAAGGTTTTGATTAAGATGTGTGTTTACAGTAGATATGTTTTAAAGTGTTTGGAATGCAATGTTTCCAAGAAGAAATAAAAAAGAGAATCAAAGCTATTTAATGAATCTTCAATGCAAAATCAACGTACTGAATTATTCTTATATGCTAATCAAATGCTAAAAATTGGTTGCTCAAAATGATGAGATTACTATAGTAAATACATGAAGTTAATTGACTTGGCTAGTGATAATATCAAAGTTTGATTTATGCCAATAAATTTGCCAGCAATATTATTTCCAAAAATATGTAATAGAATTGGCCAATGATTAAGTCATACCAATCTTAATTCAATGAACTCATAACATAGGGTATGCCAATGATTGGGACAAGTCCCAACATACCCTATCTAAATGAACTTGTGAATATAGTAGCACACTGAATAAATCCTTATATCTTTTGTAAAGAATGGTACAAGACTATCAAATAACGTTGAACAAGATAAGGTGAGTAATGAAATAACTAAAACTTATGAGTTATGTAATTGACCGAGAATGGGGTGTTAAAGTAAGTCAGACAAGTCTCACTTGCACCAAAATAATATGTCAAAGATACTCACATAAGAGGGTGTTAGAAATCGTGAGACAAGTCTCACTCACACCATGATGATAATGTAAGATTTAAGTTCACATTCAATAAGTACAGAAAGGGATGACCAGTCTTCCATTGAGCTAAGTATACCTCATACTAGAAGCAAGCTTCCCCAATGTATGAGTCAACTCTAAAAGTTTTAAAGTATAATAAATCTTATCTAAGCACCGATAGACTAGAAATGAGCTTGTGAAAACATATGTAAGCCTTATGACACGAGACTACCACCAAAGTGGATCAGGGTCTCCAAGTTCTCCTAGTCTTTGAACTATGTCGCAAACATAGGTTACTAGCTAGTGGATCCACATAGAAAGCTAGGGAGTATTCGGTTTAACTTTGGCCAGTGAACCACCTCTTTTTGCTGTGGGGAAGACAATAGATTTCATGTTAGCTCACATGATCTATGACGGTTAAATGCTCAAGAAAGTATTTAGTTTCACTTTAGCCGGTGAACAACCTCTTTTCGGTGTGGGGAAGACACTGGATTTAATGTTATCTTACATGATCTATGTCAGTTATATGCTAAAGATTTCTTTAAGAAAGTAAAAAATTAAGAAGGTAACATGTTCAAAGTGAACAACAGATCAAAGAAGAAGAAATGTAAGTTCGAAGTGAACTAAGTAAGCAAAGGCATAAGAATGTCAAATCATCAATGTTTGATAAGAATGAAGTTTTAACAGATATTGGATTATGCCAATAAATGGAGCAAAACATAATGACTCTCAATTGGAGTATGAATATATGCCCCAGCATTTATATATTATGCGAATAATCAAAGAATGGGTATTGCCAATAAATATTGTCTTATAAAGACTACATGCCCAATTTAACAACAATGAAAAAAATAACTTATGAGTAGGGTAGTCAAATCATTTCCTTAGTCTTTTGGATTACTTACTTGATTCATTGTAGATATGGGAATACGAAGAATCATTTGACATGTATGTAAAACATAGGATCAAAGGAGATCATTGAACTACACAACAAAAAGAATAAAAGATTGAAAAATAAAGTAAGGCTGGGAGAGGGAGCTCTCGGCAAATGGGGAGCAAAATTATTAACTTTTGCTTGAGCTGTTCTAAAATTATGTTCATGATTCTAAGGTCTTATGTTCATATATAAAAGAAGTTGTGTGATTTAAATGCATGAAAATATGTCATATTCATAGCATTATTCACAAATAACGAATTAGGAAAGTGAAGTGACTCCAATTTCTAGAAATGGCATGTTTCTATTGGAAGAGCTTTCGTTGATCATGCTTAGTCCTTATGTGATTATATGCATACACCCATACTTAGTACAAATGTGTAATAACCCATATATAATTACTATTTTTATAGGTGCAGGTCCTTAAAGAAGATTGAAGATCGTTCGAAGATGTTTGGACTTGTACCTCCAGACTTTGGTAGGTCATCTGTAGTTCGAGGATGCCTACGCTTTACTTCTAGATTTAGTACATAAGAAATAGCTAGTGGATGTTGTCCCGAGAGTTTCTTTTCAAAATATTTGGTCAAGCTTTTGTATTAAGGCCGGTTTGGCAACTATTACTATTATTATGAATTCTTCGCTTCAATTGTTCAATCTGTTAATATATGGTTGCTTAGTTTGAGCTGTTAGTATATCACTGTTATGCACTTATATGAAGTATAAGTACACTTCAGTAATGTTTTAAATTTTCCGCTAAATTTAACTGTATGATTGTGATAAAAGCTAAGAAGAGGCTTGTCTGCGGCCTCTGAGAGGTTAACGACGCCGGTCTCATCTGGGATGTAGGATCCGGGTGTGACAAATTTGGTATCAGAGCATGAGGTTAAATTACCTAGGAACTAAGGCTCAAAACAACCACATTGCATAGTTTTTAGCTTATAGTTGTGAAGTGCACAACAACCATGACTTAGAGACTTTGCGATGTTAAGAATCTTCCCTTCTTCTACTCTTTATCGTGTTGTGTAGACCTTTGACAATTTGTGTGGTTTCTTTTGAAACTCTTCTAAATAATTTTGTTTTTCCTTTTAAAACTTTTAGAGTTAGAAAATATTTCTTTTTGAATTTTCCATTTTTTTTTATTGTAGCATCTAACTTCCTTCTTGTGTGTGCGTATAGAAAATGAACACAAGAAGAAACGCAGGCAGGAGAGTTGGAGAAGCAGCTACTTGGGGAAACCAAGCTCCTACTCAAGCCCCACCTGCTGGAGTGCAATTGCCTGTCAACCTAGCTGTGTTCACGGATGGAAAAGTGAGATAAGCACTGGTTCAGATTTCCCAAGCCATCACTGTCCAGGCACAGGGTATCACAGCCCAGGCCACTAGAGAGGGTGCTCAAGGGAGAATCCACATGCTAGCACCATGGCTAGCAGACTGCGAGATTTCACCAGGATGAATCCTCCAGTCTACTTCGGGTACAGAACCAATGAGGATCCCCAAGAGTTTGTGGACGAGGTCCACAAGATTCTCTGTTCTATGGGTGTTAATGAAAAGGAGAAGGCTGAGTTGGCTGCATACCAGCTCAAGGATGTGGCTCAGGTATGGTACAAGGTGTGGGTAGATGGCCGAGCACCAGGAGAAGTTCCCATTACTTGGAACATTCTCAACACTGCATTCCTGGAGAGGTTCTTTCCAAGAGAGCAGAGAGAGGCTAAGGTTGAGGAGTTCATCAACCTACGTCAGGGAGGTATGTTAGTCAAGGAATACTCCTTGAAGTTTGTTAAACTTTCAAAATATGCTTCTTCCCTGGTGTCCATTAGCAGGGATGAGATGAGCAGGTTTGTGACTGGTGTATCAGAGGATCTGGAGGAGGAATGTCGGGCAGCCATGTTGCATGATAACATGGACCTCGCTAGGTTGATGGTACATGCACAGCAGGTGGAGGAGAGTCGTTGAGGAAGAGAGGCCGAGAAGTCAAGAAGCCTAGGCCCTCGGATCAGGCTCGTTCTAGCAAGGGTAGGAGTTCGTTTAAAGTCCACGCCAGGACAAGTCCAAGAAGGGGCACTATCACTAACTTAATCCTACTCCTTCCAGGAACACTAATGCATAAGGGGACAAGTCTGGCCCCAAGAAGGGCAATGATAGAAATTCCCAGCGTGACAGAAAGTCGTGTGGTAAGTGTGGCCATTCGCATGGAGGTGAGTGCATGGTAGGTTCTAATTCCTTCTATTGGTGCGGAAAGAGTGGGCACATGATTAGGGACTGCCCACATGTGAGGAATCACGCCAAGGCAGATACTCAGCCTTGTCCTAATCCTACTGCTGCAGCCGAACCTCCCAAGCGGAATAAGTTCCAGGATTTAAAAGGTAGAGAGGAGTAGGAGAAGTCAGTTGATGTGGTTAGAGGTACCTTGCATGTCTTTTATTTTCCTGTGTATACATTGTTAGATCAAGGATACACCTTGTCTTTTGTTACTCCTTTAGTATCTAGTAAATTTGACTTGCTTCCTAAATCTTGCATGAACCTTTTCTGGTTAGTACTCCGATAGGAGACAACATTAGAGCTGAAAGAGTATATAGAGATTGCCCAATAACTGTTCTTGAAAGAGTTACTTATGCTGACCTAATAGAATTAACCATGCTTGACTTTGATATAATTTTGGGTATGGATTGGCTCCATAAATGCTATGCTACCATAGACTACGGAAACAGGGTAGTAGGGTTTCAGTTTCCTAATGAGTTAGAGATGGAATGGGAAGGGCGTAGTTCAAATCCAACAGGCCAAATAGTTTCCCATCTTAAAGCCAATAAAATATTATCTAAGGGGTATTTATACTACTTAGTCAAAGTCAATGACTTAGAACATGAAGTTCTTTCCACAGACTCTGTGTCCATAGTGAATGAGTTTCAAGATGTCTTTACGGAGGATTTACCAGGAATCCCTCCTGAACGCGAAATTAACTTTGGTGTTGACTTAGATCCCAACACCAAACCAATTTTCATTCCTCCGTATAGAATGGCTCCATTTGAACTCAAAGAGTTGAAGTTTCAGTTAAAAGATCTACTTGATAAGGGCTTCATCCAGCCGAGCATATCCCAATGGCGTGCTCCAGTGTTGTTCGTTAAGAAAAAGGATGGAACCCTTAGAATGTGTATCGATTCTCGGCAACTCAACAAAGTCACTGTAAAGAACAAATATCCTCTTCCCAGAATTGATGATCTGTTTGATCATCTCGAAGGTTCAAGTTTCTTTTCTAAATTAGATCTGCGATCAGGGTATCACCAGTTTAGAATGAGACAAGAGGACGTTCCTAAGACTGCCTTCCATACTAGGTATGGTCATTACGAGTTTCTTGTTACGTCATTTGGTCTCACTAACGTACCAGACGCATTTATGGACCTTATGAATAGGGTCTTCCATATATATCTTGATTCTTTTGTCATACTATTCATAGATGACATCCTCATATACTTTAATACCAGAGAAGAGCATGAACAACATTTGAGAATGACTTTGCAAGTACTCAGGGAACATCAGATGTATGAAAAATTCAGCAAATGTGAGTTTTGGCTGAGATCAGTGACCTTCTTTGGTCATGTTGTGTCCGACAAGAGTGTAGAGGTTGATCCAAAAAAGATTGAGTCATTAAAGAACTTGCCGAGACCCCTCACTCCTACAAACATCTGGAGTTTCTTGGTTTTCGCTAATGACTATCGCAAGTTTGTTGAGGGTTTTTTCGCTATTGCTGCTTCATTGAAAGCCTTAACAAAGAAGAAGGCAAAGTTTGAGTGGTCTGAAACTTGTGAAAAGAGCTTCCAAGAGCTCAAAGACCGACTCACTTCATCCCCAGTTCTCACATTGCCGAGGAGTGGTGAACGGTATATGGTGTTCTGTGATGCTTCCCGAGTAGGTTTGGGATGTGTTCTTATGCAGGATGGCAAGGTGATTGCATATGCATCAAGATAGTTGAAAATCCACGAGAAGAATTACCCTACCCATGATCTTGAGTTAGCTTCTGTGGTATTTGCGTTAAAACTTTGGATACATTACGTATATGGTTTACATGTTGATGTATTTACTCACCATAAAAGTCTTCAGTATGTTTTAACACTGAGAGAATTGAATCTTCGTTTGAGAAGATTTCTAGAGTTGCTCAAGGATTATGACATGAGTGTCCACTATCACCCAGGTAAGGAAAATGTAGTGTCCGATGCTTTGAGCCGATTGAGCATGGGCAGTGTGTCTCATCTCGATGATGAGAAGAAGCACTTGGTTAAAGAGGTACACCAATTAGATAGGCTAGGTGTACAGCTGGTTGATACACCAAATGGGGGTTTTTCAGTTCATTCCAGTTATGAATCCTCATTTGTTGTATATGTTAAAGCTAAGAAGCATCTCGACCCAGTACTCATGGAGTTGAAAGATTCGGCGTGGAATAAGATGAATGAATTAGTCTCCCAATGGGGGTATGGTGTGCTTAGATACAAGGGCAGATTGTACGTGCCAAATATTGATGATCTGAGATCTAATATTATTGTAGAGGCTCATGGCTCCAGGTATTCCATTCATCCAGGTTCCACCAAGATGTATCATTATCTGAAGGAGATCTATTGGTGGGAAGGTATGAAGCGAGATATTTCTAAGTTTGTGGAGGAGTGCCCCAATTGCTAATAGAACACCTTAAGCTTGGAGGTCTTACCAGTCGATTGAGATCCCAAATGGAAGTGGGAGGCTATTAATATGGACTTTGTGGTTGGTCTGCCCAGGACCAGGAAACTGCATGATTCCATTTGGGTCATTGTTGACAGGATGACTAAGTCTGCTCACTTCATTCATGTGAAGTCTACTTACAGGGCCGAAGATTATGCCAAGTTGTATATTGATGAGATAGGAGGTGGCATGGGATCCCTTTATCTATCATTTCAGATAGGGGAGCCCAATTCATTTCTCACTTTTGGAGATATTTCCAAAAGAGTTTTGTTACACAGGTGAAGCTCAATACTACTTTTCATCCTCAGACAGATTGACAAGCAGAGCGTAACATTCATCCCCTTGAAGGCATGCTGAGAGCATGTGTTATTGACTTCAAAGGGAGTTGGGATGATCCCTTTCCACTGATTGAGTTCTCTTTTAATAATAACAACCATTCCAGTATAGGGATGACACCTTTTGAAGCATTGTATGGCAGGAGATGTAGGTCCCTAGTTGGGTGGTTTGAGGTGGAAAAATCTTCCATCCTTGGCCTTGAGATCATACATGAGGCTATGGAAAAGGTGAGAATGATAATGGATAGATTGACTTCTTCTTACCGTCGTAAAAAATCCTATGATGATAACAGGAAGAGGGCTCTTGAATTCGAGGTAGGTGATCAAGTCTACCTGAAGATATCACCCATTAAAGAGGTGATGAGGTTTGTAAGAAAGAGAAGTTGAGTTTGAGATATATATGGCCTTATGAGGTCTTACAGCGAGTAGGGAATCTTGCCTATGAACTGAAGTTACCAAATGACTTGACTTCTGTTCATCTAGTGTTTCACGTTTCGATGCTTAAAAAGTGTCTAGGTGATCCAACATCCATCCTACCTGTTGAGGGGTTAGGAGTAGATGAGAACCTTTCTAATGAAGAGGTTCCAGTTGAAATTTTAAATAGACAAGTTAAGCAGCTAAGAAACAAGGAGGTTGCCACCGTAAAGGTGTTATGGAGGAACCACCTTGTTGAGGGAGCAACATGGGAGGCCGAGGCCGACATGAGATCCCATTACCTTCACATGTTCAGTTCTTGAGGTTAGATATACTCTTCCTAAGTCTGATTTTGTTTAGAAAACTCTAAATTTTAGTGCATTTATCGGTTTTGGTTTTTTAAGTCCATGACTGTGTGTTTTATACTTGCTCTATATGAGTTAATATGAGTTCATGCTTGAATTCATGTTGCTGTTTTTGTATAGCGTTGACATGATTTTTGTGTTGCATGAGTCGTGATGTGCATTGAGTTAAAGTGAGATTGAGAAGGAAGTTCCTCAATCTCAGATATGAAGCTTCAGATAAGCTTTGAGTGATGTGCATCATCAAGAGTAACTTGTGTATCAGATATTCACAAAGAGTAAAGTTTCAAGTATGTTGATGTGTTTTTTGAAAATACCCTCTTTGATTCAAAATGATGTGTAGTGTCATTTGGGGACGAATGTTCCTAAGGGGTGGATAATGTAACATTCCATAAAATGTACTTGTCTAGTTAAGATGCAATGAAGACCCTAATCTAAAAATTTTATTTTCATCTCTTACACACATTAGGTACGAGGCATCCAAGTGTCAAGACTAGGTACCATATCACATGATCATTTAAAATGATCATTAGATTAAGCAGTGCCCAAGGAGATAGTAAGGATCCTTGGAAAAGAAGTAAACTTTCCAAGTGCAACTACGGTGTGCACGGTTAGAAAAGTGTACGGAAAGACATGTGCAAGCACATGTGCTACTGGCCAAGGGACCAATGACAGCCCAACTGATTCGGTTAGGGTGGTTAGGGGGCAGGCGCGTGTCGGGTCAAGCCACGTGGTGCCAAGATTCCTACCCAGTCCTAGGATCTAACTAAATTAGCTAACTAGCCAACTAACCTAGGACTAACTAAAATGAACTAAGTAGTTTGCCAAAAATCCTAAGACCTAACCGGGTGGCACTAGCCGAGTAGCTAACTAAAGAAACATCCTAGTACCAAACCTAAGATGGTCCAAATGGGTTTGTTATGGTCCTAGTGACTTATGGGTATTTTAGTAATTTCCCTAGGTCAGTTAATTAATTAAATTAGCAACATAATCAATTAATTTAAATTCATCGTCAAACCGAGAACCTTAGCAAATTTTCAGATTTTGGCTAAGTCAAATGCTCTCCTATTTTTAGTCAATTTAGGAGTTGCGTTTTGGTAATTAGATAATTGATTTATTTAATTAAGGTAATTAGCCTAAGTTGAATTAGTCAATATTCAGTTCCTAAGACTTAAATTCACGTTTATCCAGTAGTCTTTCACGACTGAAAAACAATGAGCAAACGTAAGAAAACCTTAGGCAATTTCAAGTCAATTCTTCAAGATTTTCGTGCAAAGTACAGTGTGATCTTCGTAGATTCAATTCTACAGTAAGGTATGGGTTTTATATCTTGGATTCCTTTACCCAGGAGGCTTTTCAAACGTTTTGAATTCAAGAAAACCAAAACTAGGGTTGTTCCCAATGAAACTGTCGAATGTTTATCTCCCTAGGTCTCCCTATTTCCGATTTTATTAGTATGTATAATGTAGATATCGAGCATGTTTTTAATATGTGGTGCTAATTGATCATTATGTGTAGGTTTCTGTGATTTATAATGTCGAATGAGACCTATAGGTTAGATCCGTAGGATTAGAGTATTTTTACATGAGATAAGATATGTTGTAATGCCTAATTGTGTTCGAGAAGATGAAATTGTTATAAGTCATTTATAAAATTCAGTTTATCGTTGAAACGAATGAAAGTTTCAATTACTGTGTGTTTTATAGTATATATGTTTGAAATTGTTTGGAATGCAATGTTTCTAACTAGAAATAAGAATGAGAATCAAAGATAGTTAATGAATCGTCATGTCAAATCAACGTACTGAATTGTTCTTATGGGCTATTCAAATGCTAAAAATTGGCTGCTCAAAATGATGAGATTACTATAGTAAATACATGAAGTTAATTGACTTGGCTAGTGATAATATCAAAGTTTGATTTATGCCAATAAATTGGCCAGCAATATTATTTTCAAAAATATGTAATAGAATTGGCCAATGATTAAGTCATACCAATCTTAATTCAGTGAACTCATAAATGAACTTGTGATTGGGACAAGGCCCAACATACCCTATCTAAATGAACTTTTGAATATAGTAGCACATTGAATAAATCCTTATAACTTTCATAAAGAATGGTACTAGACTATTAAATAACGTTGAACAAGATAAGGTGAGTAATGAAATAACTAAAAACTTATGAGTTATGTAATTGACCGATAATGGGGTGTTAAAGGAATTGAGACAAGTCTCACTTGCACCTAAACAATTATGTCAAATATACTCACATAAAAGGGTGTTAGAAATCGTGAGACAAGTCTCACTCACACCATCATGATAATTTAAGATTTAAGTTCACATTCATTAAGTACATAAAGGGATGACCAGTCATCCATTGAGCTAAGTATACCTCATACTAGAAGCAAGCTTCCACAATGTATAAGTCAACTCTAAAAGTTGTAAAGTATAATAAATCTGAGCTAAGCAACGACATACTAACAATGAGCTTGTGCAAGCACATGTAAGCCTCATAAGATGAGACTACCATCAAGGTGTATCAGTGTCTCCAAGTTCTCCTAGTCTTTGAACTATGTCGCCATCATAAGTTACTAGCTAGTGGATCCACATAAGAAAGCTAGGGAGTATTCGGTTTAACTTTGGCTGGTGAACCACCTCTTTTCAGTGTGGGGAAGACACTGAATTTCATGTTATCTCACATTATCTATGTCGATTAAATGATCAACAAATTATTCGGTTTAACATTAGACGGTGAATCACCTCTTTTCGGTGTGGGGAAGACAATGGATTTCATGTTAGCTCACATGATCTATCTTAGTTAAATGCTAAAGATTTCCTTAAGAAAGTAAGAAAGAAAGAAGGTAGAATGTTCAAAGTGAACAGCAGATCAAAGAAGAAGAAATGTAAGTTCAAAGTGAACCAAGTAAGCAAAGAAATAAGAATGTCAAATCATCAGTGTTTGATAAGAATGATGTTTTAACAATTATTGGCTAATGACAATAAAGGGAGCAAAACGTAATGACTCTCAATTGGAGTATGAATATATGCCCCAACATCTATATATTATTCAAATAATCAAAGAATGGGCATAGCCAATAAAGATTAGCTTATAAAAACTTCATGACCAATTTAACAAGAATGAAAAAAATAACTTGGGAGTAGGGTAGTCAAATCATTTCCTTAGTCTTTTGGATTACTTACTTGATTCATTATAGGTATGGCACTACAAAGAATCATTGCACTTGTAAGTAAAACATAGGATAAAAGGAGATCATTGAACTAAACAACAAAAAGAAGAAATGATTGTAAAATAAACTAAAGCAGGGAGAGGGAGCTGTCGTCCTAAGTGGAGCAAAATTATTAACTTTTGCTTGAGTTGTTCTAAAATTATGTTAATGATTCCAAGGTCTTATGTTCATATAGAAAAGGATTTGTGTGCTTTAAATGCATGAAAATATGTCATATTCATAGCATGATTCACAAATAACGAATTAGGAAAGTGAAGTGACTCCACTTTCCAGAAATGGCATGTTGCTATAGGAAGAGCTTTCCTTGATCATGCATAGTCCTTATGTGTTTATATGCATACACCCATACTTAGTACAAGTGTGTACTAACCCATATACAATTACTATTTTTATAGGTGCAGGTCCTTGAAGAAAATTGAAGATTGTTCGAAGCTGTTTCGACTAGTACCTCTAGACTTTGGTAGGTCCTCTTGAGTTCGAGGATGCCTACACTTTACTTCTAGCTTTAGGACATTAGACATAGCGAGTGAATGTTGTCCCTAGAGTTCCTCTTCAAAATATTTGTTCATGCTTTTGTATTAAGGATTGTTTGGCAACAATTACAATTATTATGGATTGTTCGCTTCAATTGTTCAATCTGTTAATAGATGGTTGCTTAGTTTGAGCTGTTAGTATATCACTGTTATGCAGTTATATGAAGTCTAAGTACACTTCAGTAAAGTTTTAATTTTCCGCTAAATTAACTGTATGATTGTGATGAAAGCTTAGAAGAGGCCTGTCTGCGATCTCTGAGAGGTTAACGACGCCGGTATCTTCTGGGATCTAGGATCCGGGTGTGACATGTAGATGGGATGCCATCTACACATGGCATAAGTATGACTTAAAGCTACCTATTACATGAACCCTTCATGATGTATGCTTAGCTTTGATAGTGACTAGGTTTGTATTCCATGACATGGTTGAATTAAGATGGTACTTCCTTGGCAAGATGAAATAGGTCTACTACAGACTCCTAAGATGACATGAAACAAGATAGGGTGACTTCAAGATATGCTTAGTGTGTGAGGTAGTGTGGGATGCTTCACATGCATTGCACAACTATGCTTTGAGGTGGCCTAGGGGCATAGTGCTCATATGTTATGATGAACTTAGGTCTTAATTATTAAAGTAAATTATGATCAAGAATGACAAAAGAGAGGTACTTAGCTTTGGTAGTACTATCGGATGCTACCTTAGCCTTGCACAAGTATACTTGGAGGTGGCTTGTGATGTAGTTCATTTGAGTAAGAAAGACAATGAGTTAAGTATGAAATCTTATATGTTCTATATTTCTTTAGTAGGCTTATGATATACATGTTATTCTTATGTATTTATTATGTCTATTATTGACTAACCTTTTGAGATATCATATGTTTAGTATGATAGTTTTCGTACATCAGTACATATCGTACTAACACATATTGACTACAAGTTATCCAATGTAGGGTCTTGAATATATTGAGTTGCTTTGGAGGGTAGAGTTTCCAAGGTTTCCAAGAAGTGAAGATTGGTGAGTCCTCATAGCATTCGAGGACACCACCCCTATGTTCCTTTATGTTTTCTTTATGTTTAGACTTTGTGGGATGTGTATCTAGACATTGTTATACATGTTGTAATAGATGGTTTTGAGACATATGTTATACCTTTTATTAAATGACTTCCGCATTATGTTTTTGAAGAAAAAATGTTTTAATTCCGTGCTACTTTTCGTATATATGCAATGAATGACGTGTAAGGGCTTGTACAAGACCTCCGAGAGGTCAAGTATTCCGCGTGACGACTCAAGAATGCCATAAGTTCTAGGGTATACTTGTTGGTCCAAATATGACATGGATGGGTCATCAGAGAAGTCTGACTAAGTGTTGAATCACGAATGTCAGTGATAGAGCGTAGGGTGACCCACAGGCCATTCTGCACATCCATCGATGGGATAAGTGATTTTGTATCAGTACCTAATTACAAGTTCTATGTTTGGAGAAACAAAAGAGGACACACAAACCGTAGTTCAACCTACGGTCCATTCTGCACGTCCATCATTTGTGTTTGAAACTTGTAGGTTCCAGCCCTTGCAGAAAAGTCTATGTGTTGACCTACGTATCGTAGGTCAATCCATTATACATAGGTCAATCTCCTCGATCGAAGACACATCCAAAAGTTTATTTCCATATTTAATTTTCTTTTTTTAGGACATGTTTTTCTATAAATAAGGTACGTAAACCTTATTTTTTGGGGTTAGACATTATAGTTTACTCTTTGTTTTGGTATTTTTTGTGGAATTAACTTGCAACTTTAGCAATTGATTTCCAATGTTCATTTTAGAAGATTTTTATGTTGCAATTCAATTGGAGATTTCAGGTTTCTTCTGCTCTAATCATAAGTTCATGAATTCTTTTTATCAAAATACAAATTGTGTTCTTTTAAACAAGAGTAGATAAATCCACAACTAGGGTTATGGGAACAATGCGCAATTAAAAACATATGAATAGTAACTAAGTAATTATTGAATAAGGTTTATTCATTTATTTATAATTCTTTTGCATAGAAGTCTTTTTAACAAGTGCACGCTATAGAAATCGTCTTGTTCTTACAGACCAAACCAAGGAGGTAGTTAATAAGAAAAGAATTATCAACAGATATTTAGTATGATACTATCTAATAGTCTAATATAAATTGGTTCAAGGTTTAAAACTAAGTCATACATAGATGTAATGGCTAATCTAAGGTAAATGTAAGGGTTAGTAAATAATACACACATAGCTAGACCAAGGTGTGGGGTAAATTACCCTATTTGGAGGACCAATGATCACTTAGAGATACCTAACTGACCAAATTTTCATGTACAATACTAGGAAAGGATAATTACTATTAGGATTACCGCGTTAAGAGGTACATACACCCTAGTTTCTCTCTCTAATTGATAACTGAAACTTCGAATATTGCTTTTTTGTTACTTAAACAAAAAGTTATTTGATTCACAACGCGCCCTTTTTAATTTACTTTCTTTGGAAATAGTTTGACTAAACGGATATAATGGAAGTTAAGTTTAAGTCTAGACCATATTCCTCGTGGGATCGACGCAAACCTCCAAGTTTCGTTCTTTATTTGACAATAATTACTTATACTTCTTTAGGGAGGTGTAATTTGAGTATATCAATGTGGATGAAAACTCTCCAAGGAATAATAGGTTCTATGTTCTCCAAACTAAAGAGGGTCAAGATTGATATGTGCCTTTCGGTATGTTAGTAGGTTATTAATTGATAGTTATTGTTTTGTTAGAATTTAGATGCATTTTTGAAGATGGTTTGAGAAATTTGTTGAGGCTTGCTCCAAAGGAGGATATAATTTGCCTTGATGGTAAGGCCATTATGTGTTATATGTTTCCATGGTGTCCTTATATGCATTCTCTTGAGAAAAGTTTGTTGTAATAAGAGAATGACCTCTTTAATGATTATTTTTCCTCGTGTTGTTTTGTGTTAAGTAAAAGTTGCCTTCATGCTTCATGAGATAACTAGGTTATCATGTTTTGATATGCCATTGTAAGTAGATTGCATACAGCCTTCGTGAGTGCATGTTGAGCATGATTTAGACCAGAGATGATAGTTCCTCCTTGAACATGAGTATATGTAGAATCTCTTGCATAATGGTTTGTTAAATGTAGTTCTTACTTACTTATGTTGCATTAAGTATGTTTAGCTTGGAGTTACAGTTTTACTCCTTTGTTGTGTGCATTGAGAAGTATTGCATGCATGATTGGCTTCTAGTTTAGAGTATTGTCCTAAAAGATCTGTTTAAAAAATGTCATTTGAGGACGAATATTCCCAAGGAGGAGATATTGTAACACCTAGAAAATAGTAAGCTAAACCAGAGAGTTGTAGAGCCTTGTGTTAGGGTTCAAGAGTTGAGATGAGGTTAAAATCGTAAAAATGAATTCTGAAACATAGAATGAGGATTTTAAGGGTTAATCTTCAAGGTAGAACTCTCCAAGGACCAACCATAGTAGTCACTGAGGAGGACCCCAAAACAGTCCCAAATACTACCCAAAAAGGGCCACGTACGGTTGGGACTATGTTTAGCTTGGAGTTGTAGTTTTACTCGTTGGTTGTGTGCATTTTTTTTTCCCGGTAAACGACCCTTGTGATGGGTCAGGGTCATAGCAACACCCCCAGGCCTTATCATTCATAAAATCAAAAATTACATGAAGGGGGACATAAACCTTACCTTCTATCATTTGGTAGGTATAGAATTGACTCACCTACTAAGGTTAGTCAATTCAACCTTATACAATAAGATGCACTCTATAGAGTTAAAATATCTAGAGAGGACTCCTCTGTTAATACATTTTTCTAAGAATACATGAATTAGGGAGACTCTCCCTTTTACAAGAAAGATAAACAAGAAAAAAACTATTCACCTAATCAATGAATAAGTTTAAGTGTCATTTGCATACATCCAATCCTTTGATGTCTTGTTAACATGCTAAGGTAGCTGTTTGATCCTCTTTATTTTCCTTCTTCTGAAATTATATATTCCCATCTTCTCCAGTATGTAACTTCCTCTAATTGATCCAATTACTTGTTGTGTAGTATAGAAGTGTTGTAGGATATCATGATTATGACTCCATTTTGCTAACAAATCTGCAGTACCATTTGCTTCTCTATAGACATGTTTGCATTGAAAGTGATCCATTTTTCTGCTTATTTCTTGAATTTGTTGGACTGCTTGTTGACATCTCCAAGGAATGCTTATTGCATTGTTGATCCATTTACTCAACAGCTCAGAATCAATTTCCAATATAATGCTTTTGTACCCATGTTGTGCACACCAGTCAAGTCCATATAGTGCAGCCTTTATCTCTGCAATATTGTTAGTGCCAAAACCAAAAGGTAGAGAAAAGGCATAGATCAATTTACCTTGATAATCCCTTAAAATTCCTCCTCCACCTATCTTCCCAGAATCTTGTAATGCACTTCCATCAGTGTTTAGTTTGTGTATGCCTTCATCTGGTTTATTCCAACATACCATGGTTACCTTAAATTGCTGTTGACAGTGATCAACAGTATTGATCAAACTGTCCCAGCTAGGCTGCCATGGTATGATAGGAAACACCATTTTAATAACCTGCATGATATCTTTAAAAATACCATATTGTACTCTTTGTATACTTGATTTTTTTCCTCCATATTTTACAGCACACCTGTTCTTCCACAAATTCCAACATATAAAGTTAGGTAAAATATGAATAAGTAATTTATGTACCTCATTTTGCACTGGCAGATTCCTCCAATATAATAGCTGGCTTCTTAAATCTGTATTTCCTTGTATTGCACCAACTTTTGCTGCATGATATTTCCAAATGTAATTGGCAAAGTTTCCTGTAATTAATATATGATTGATATCATCTTTACCTTTTGTGTAACAGCAATAGCAATCTGCTTCAGCTCTTCCAAATTTCTGTAGTGATTCATTAGTTGGTAACTTGCCCCTCAAAGCTCTCCAAATAAAGAAGGCTACTTTAAAGGAAATATTCTTATGCCAAACAGTGTTGTTGATTGGGTCTTTAATTCTTTTCTTTGTAATAACTTCCCATGTAGATGCAATAGTGAATTTTCCATTCTCCTCATGTATCCATATGGCAGTGTCAGCAATTCCTTTTTTATAATTAATGTTGGTCTGAAGAATATTAGGCACCAACACAGGAGACACCTGTTGCCTAACAGATCTCTCTTTCCACTTACCATCTGTTAAAAATTCAGACACTAAACTATTGTTTAAACTAGAAACATTGTCACAATATTTAGCTAGTGCACCATTTCCTAACCAGTTATCCCACCAGAAGCTGCATGTCCCTGAGTGAATATGCCAGTTAATATGAGATTCTACATCCTCTCTATTTCTAGTAAGATACCTCCAAACCAAAGAATCCCCTGAAGCATATTTCTTAGCCACTGGTTAGCTCTTTGACAATATTTGGCTTTTAAAAATTGACTCCACAAGGACTGCTTAGTTCTAAATTCCCACCATTGTTTATATTGAAATGCAATGCAAACATCATCTAACAGCCTCACACCTATGCCACCTTCATTAGTTGGATAAGCCAAAGTTTCCCAAGATGCCCAATGATACTTCTTCCCATCATTATTAATACCCAAAAAAATCAGCAATTACTCTTTTAATATAATTGAGAGTAGTCTTGGGAGGAGATATAGCAGCTAATGTGTGAATAGGAATAGACTTCAGCACATGTTTTACAAGAGTAGCTTTTCCTCCAAAGTTTAAAATCTTAGTTTGCCAACCAGAAATCCTTTTGATCACCTTCTCCACAACATCAGAGTAATATATAATTCTTTGACCCCCAATGTATAAAGGACAACCTAAGTAGATGATAGGACTGTTTTTCATACCAAAACCAGTTTACATCTTAATATCATCAATAATATCTTGTCTAGTTTTAGAAGTTACCATGAAGAAACTTTCATCCTTATTCACTTTCTGATCAGACAGTAGTTCATACTCCTCAATAGTCTTCATGATTAGTTGTAATGAACTTCTATTAGTGGAAGTAAAAATGATTATGTCATCTGCAAAGCTTAAGTGATTAATTTGTGGCCCTCTACCTTCCATGTGAAAACCCTTATAAATATGATTTTGATAGAGCAGATTGAGTTGTCTTGAAAAAACTTCAGCACCTAAAATAAATAGTGCTGGAGATAAGGGATCCCCTTGTTTAAGACCTCTAGTTGAATGAAAAAAACCATGTCTTTTACCATTGATCACAATAGAATACCAATTATTACTCATAATTCTCCAAACTCTATCAATGAATAATTCACCAAATCCCATTTTTCTTAAGACTAAACATGTATAAGACCAAGATACTCTGTCATATGCTTTAACCATGTCCAGCTTTATAACTACATTATTCCCTTCTTTAGGTAATTTGATACCATGAATAACCTCCTGAGCCAACATAATATTCTCAGATATACTCCTTCCTTTTACAAATCCAGATTGATTATCTGAAACAATAATAGGTAAAATAGGAGCCAATCTAGAACTCATGATCTTGGAGATAATCTTATTGGTAAAATTACTAAGACTAATAGGTCTAAAATCCTTTAACTTGTTAGGATGATCAACTTTAGGTAGCAGAATTAGGCAGGCATGAGACATATATTTAGGCATATCATAACCATTAAAAAAAGAATTCACTGCAGCAAGTAAATCTTTCTTAATGATATCAAAGTAAACTTGATAAAATTTGCCTCCAATACCATCAGGTCCAGGGGCAGAATTGGGATTCATACTCATTACCACCCTTCTCAATTCATCCTCTGTAGGCATTCTTTCCAAATCTGAATTTTGTTCCTGAGTAATCATATTAGGAATACAATGTAGCATATCCTCCCTTATTTTCTCTGTTTTACCAGTGAAAATATTTTGATAATAATCACATGCTTCTCTAGCTATATTCTCCTCCCCTTGAATCCATGCACCACTGTCAGCTATGACTTTATGAATAAACATTCTTTTCCTTCTTCCTCTAATCACAGCATGAAAGTATTTAGAGTTTGCATCACCCTCTTTTAACCAATGCAACTGAGTTTTTTGTTGAAGAATTGAATATTCTAGCTTCAAATACTTAATATATTGAGCATTAGCTGCATATAAATTCTCTCTGTTTTCTTTACTATTATCCATAATAATATTTTCTTCATCATTTTTAACAACCTCCTCATACTGTTTCACTTTTTCAAAAACATCTCCATATTCCTTCTTTGACCAAGACCTTAGAATTTTTGTTAATCTCCTCATTTTTGTATGTAAAATCCACATAGGATTACCTACAACCTTTCTTTTCCAACAATTTTCAACAGTTTGTAAGAAAGATTCATTATCAGTCCAACAGTTGAGGAATTTAAAATACTTAATCACAGTTGCCTTATTATCACTCATTTCCATCAGTAAAGGACAATGATCATATCCTACTGATGGAAGATGAGTAATATCAGTTTGTGGCATCCTTTCCAGCCACTTATCATTAACCATACCTCTATCAAGCCTTTTCCAAATTCTAGCACCATCCTTCCTATGATTACACCAAGTATAAGTCTGTCCATTATATCCCATATCCACTAATCCACAAGCTTCAATAATGCCAATGAATTCTAAACTTTTATTAATATTGTACTCTCTACCTCCCAACTTTTCATGAGTAGAAGATATCACATTAAAATCACCAATTATACACTAAGGATGCATGGTTGCAGACCATTTTAACATGCTGTCCCATAGTGGTCTCCTCAAATGATCCTTACACTTAGCATAAACATAAGTCATAAGAAATTTTTCACTACACTCATCATGGCTTACTTCACAAGTAATATGTTGTTGATCACTTTCCAAAATATTACAATTCACCTCATTTGACCAAAATATCCATATTTTGTTATTAGGATTACTATGTCCATTGTTCATCAGCATCTGCATTCTATAGAAATCTATTTGAGAGTGGTTAGCAAAAGGTTCTAAAATAGCAATCATAGACACATTATGAATTTTCCTGAGATTAATCAGCCTTTCCAGAGCACCAAAAGTATTAATGCTCCTAGCATTCCAGCAAATCATTTTGATCATCATAAACCTCTACTCCTAGCTCTAGTATTTGGTTTACTAGTACTAGCATTTTTATTTTGTTTCAACAGCTTTCTTCCCCTTGGTGAAAGTCCTTGCTTTCCAGTAATATCTCTAATCTCTTCAACATTAGAGTTATGAAGCATAGGACCTTTTTGATGTTGATAAGTAGTATTTATTTCCTCCCCTGGTTCAATACCCTCATCTAAAGATTGAGTATCAGCATCATACTCATCTTCAGAATCAGGTGCCCTATATTCATCAAATTTTTGATGACTAATAGGATCCTTACCAGTATTAGCTTGGTTTTTCTTATTTTTCTTATTAATTACCTGTTGAGAATTATTAAAATTGATTTTATCAGGTGGTTCCCTATCTTCATTACTAAAAGACCCCTTTTCATCCATTTTATCTTTTCCTTTAGAAATTCTAGCTTGATTAATTCTATTTACCTCCTGACCACTTCCAACCTCACCTCCAACAGCTACTCCAACAGAAGCAGTATCAATATGTAGGGTTGTAGGGAGGGGGAGCATTGAGTCAATACCTGATCTATTTATTGCATCTTGTTGATAAACATTCTGTTCAGTCATATTGACCTGTACCTCCATCATTTGATGCTTATTTCTTTTCTCTTTGTTCACATTGCTTCCTTCAATATAGGCATGGCTGTGAGATTGTTTGTTGAAGGTAGCACTGTTCTGAGGCCTCTGTTCATGTATTTGCTCTGTATGTTCCTTAATTCCTTCTCCAGAAGTTGTAAATTCCTGCACTTCTAAATCAATATATGTGTTTTTTGTAGGGATAGAAACAATACCTTCTTGAGCCTGTTGTTGTTGAACCACAACCCTGTCTGTATTGAATCTTACTTGTTGATTAATATTTCTTCTTCTTTGTGTGTGCCATTCCTCTTGTATCACCTGCTGTTGACTTTCATGACTTTGATTCCTTTGTTGGTTGTGGTCCACCTCCCTTCTTCCTGTTTCTATGTTCTTAGAAATGTGCAAATCTTTATGAGCATTTTGAGCACTGTCTTTCCTAGTCTTGTTTTTATCCAATTCTTTCCTTTTTTTATTTTCTTCATCTCTTTGTTTAATGATACAATCAGACTCTTTATGACCTTGGTGTTTACAATAAAAACAGTAATCAGGTATACTATCATACTCAATTTTTTGCCATCTACCATCAGTTATATCTTCACCAATATAACCCATCCAAATGTGAGGGGGTCTGTCTTTAGTCAGATCAACTTGAACCTTAACTCTAGCCTGATTTCCCCTAGTTTTATTAATGGATACAGAATCTAAGTACAGAACTCTACCAATAGGAGATAATAAGCTAGTAATGAACTCCTTATTATAACAATGCCATGGCAATTCTAGAAGAGAAATCCAAATAGGCACTAAAGGAGTCTCTTCATCAGGTTTAAAGGTAGGGGTCCAAGCCTGAATCTCATAATCTGCCCTGCTATAGTCATCCTTTGCTTAGTCCAAACCATATTGTAATCTAATTCATTATCAAGGTCTATGTAAACATGCCTAGAATTAAAATGAGCAATCTTAACACCCCAGACAATTGAGTTTGAAGAATAAAGTTTTTCCTAATCAATTCAACTCTAGGCATGGTGTAAATGAATTTTCCAATGAGAGTAAATTTACAAGTTGAAGCCAAATCCTTAACCACTTCATCTTTAACATATAAAACAGCAAGAAGCCCCTGTTTCATAGTGATTTCAGGTTCAGTCAATTTGATACTAACTCCCCTCTTAGCCTGATTATATCTTAACCTGTCTGCATAAGTTTGAATTACAGTATAAGGTGCAGGTTCAGGTATTTGATCTTTCTTAGGAAAATTGTTAGCATTTCCTGAGGAAGGGTCATTTTTATCAGTCAAACTTCTATGAACAGGACGATCGAAATTGCTAGAAATCTCAGGAAAATTGGCTTGATAGTCTTGATTCCTACCAGACTCCATATCAGCTCTATCAGTTTCCTTCAACGTACCATCATTATTGTAAGTAAAATTGGTTAAAGTAATGTTACCTTGAACAACTTCTTTCGAACCTAGATTTCTTGCTGTTGTATTTGCATGTCGTTGAAGTTGCAGATTTACCTCTTTTTCTTTGTTCAAATTGGACATACGTTGGTGTGTTTGTACAGATCGATTAACATGTTGTTGTTGACCCTCGCGATTTTCATGTTCTTGAAACCTTCTTTGCGATTCAACCATTTCTCCTTCCTGACGCGATTCTTTGTTTTGAACTCCCATCGCCTCCCCAATTTGTTGAGTATGTGAATCGGTAACAGGAGATAAATACCCAATACCAGATTCTTTTCGATTTCCTTCTGATTGGGCTTGATTATGAATCGATTTCGCCGCCTCTTCCTCCAGCGATGTGAGTCTTCCCAATCCCGTCTGTTCATCTACCCTTTGGATTTCTCCTTTGTTACCGCTGATATTGTAACCCATTTCAACATTGTGACGCGATTCATCCATGTCCGCCTCCACTGTAGCAAATTGCGAAGAGGTGGACGATGATTCTTCCGTCACTTCGTGAATTGTTGACTGAACATTAGGATTCCCCATCCCCAGAGCCAGATCTGGGGGCCTAAAACGATCATCCGCTGGAGTTCCAGCCATCCTAAAACTCAAATTCCAAATTGATTAGACAATAAGCTTGATGCGTATAATCCTTGAGAGAATTTCGTTTTTTTGGACTTTACCTATTGATGGTTGTGTGCATTGAGAAGTATTACATGCATGATGGGATTATATTTTAGAGTATTGTCCTATAAGAAGTGTTTAGAAATGTCATTCGAGGACGAATATTCACAAGGAGGAGATGTTGGAACACTTTGAAACTAGTAAGCTAAACTAGATAGTTGTAAAGCCTTGTGTTAGGTTTCAAGAGTTGAGATGAGGTTAAAATCATAAAAATTACTTCTCAAACATAGAATGAGGATTTTAGGGTTAATCTTCAAGGTAGACCTCTCCAAGGACCAACCATAGGGGTCATTGAGGAGGACCCCAAAACATGTCCCAAATACTACCCAAAAAGAGCCACGTACGGCTGGGACTCACGCCCTGTAGGTGGACCCACTCCCCATAGGTGGGAGTTTTGGGTCAAGGCAACATTTTAGGAGTTGCAGACCACCATTTACGAGTGTGCAGAACTCCCCGTACACCAACCCATAGTTCGTGAATCGAGGTATCATATGTGGGGGATATTTGGTATTAGTTGTTTATGTTAGGGGACTTATTGGTTAATTATTAATTAATTAGTTATTAATTAGGGTCAGTTTATCACTAATGATACTACCTATAAATACCTTTTAGACCCTTAATTTGATGGTTACAAAATCATTATTTTAGATTCACAAGGAGATCCAACTCCCTCTTAAATATTTTTTTCTAAAAAGAGAAATAGAAGTAGAAGGAGAATGAGAAGGAGAAGGAGAAGGAGAAGGAGAAAGAGGATTATAGGTCAATTTTATCCATTGTTACAAGATTTTATGTTGGCTTTGAGTAAATCTATGTTATATTATTTCAACTATGGATTCTTCCATCCATATATACCCTTAGATTTTCCCAGTTTGGTAAGAAGAACCCATATTCTATGTTTCTACAATTATGTAGGTTCCGCCCGTTGAGTTTCTAGAAGGCTAGTTGAAGAAGACTTGAATTCTCTTTTCTCCAAGTTTGGTAGATCCTCACAATTCCGAGGACGATGCCACTATCTAGGTATTTGATGTTGTTATAGTCTAAAGGCATTTAGTTTCCTTCTCTTTCATTTGAATACTATTGTTGTATAAGAATATATGTGGCTTTTGTTGTAATGAAGTATGGTCTATGCCCGAATGTTGTACTCATTCTAGATGGTTTGAATGTGAGACTTTACTATTGGCCTATCTTTGTATATTGTGTTTGTGGCATTAAAGTAGAAACCTATGTAAGCCTATTATGTGAGGAGTCTAAGTAAAATCCATATGTATATATGATTTTAGCGATAGGTCTATGTAAAGATCATTATGATTATGTTAAAAGTTCTAATTTTTCTGCATTTTAACCTATGATATGTTATGACGAATGCTAAGAGGCTAGTTTTAGTCCTCTATGAGGACGATGATGCCGGTTACGTCTAGTGGTGCTCCTCGAATATGACATGAATGATTATGACTTAAGATAATGTATGTTGAATAGAAAGATCCCTATCTTGGGGAGCTTTTAGGGTTCCTTAGGTAGTCTCGATGAGGGTGTATGGGCGGTCAACTCATGTCTTATTCAGGTGAATCTTCATCTAACCTTAGGTGGTGAGTTAATGTTGTGGAAAGGGAATAATCTCATATTAGGTAGTCTTAAGAATTATTTATGTTTGCTTGAAGAGGGTGTATGGGCGGTCTCTTCATGCCATACTTAAGTAAGTCTTAGGATAATCTTTGGTGGGAGGTATATATGCTTTTATGGTTTGAAGTATTGTTAATGCTATATTGTGGGTTAGTTGGAATGTGTCTTATATGTGAAGATTGATGTAAAAGCAGTTCTTTTACTTATGTTATGAAGTTTTCATCAAAAAGAGCATATTATATGCAAATGTCCGTTTTGGCATAATTTTATTGCATATCACATACTTAGTACATTCAATGTGCTAATTCCATATGTTGTTTTACTTCTAAAGGTGTAGGTGGCAAGTGAGGAATCTCATTGGAAGCAATGATTTGAAATGGCATCCTTTCTAGCAAGTTTGGGTATGTCCTCACATGATTCGAAGACATAGTCTTGTTTTAGCTTTTCTTTTTAAACGACGATGTATTAGATTTTAGTACTTCTATTTTGTTGATGTATGGGCTGTGACCCTAAGATGTTCGCGTGTCTAAGATGGATACAACGAGACATAGTGTTCTTATATTTCTATAAAAGAGATTTGAGATATTGTTGTGAAAAGTTTTAATTCCGAACTACTTTTCATATTTATATGCAATGAATGATGTATAAGGGCTTTTACAAGATCTCCGAGAGGTTGAGTACGCCTTGTGACACTTTGAGGATATAATTTCTTCTAGGTTATACCCTCGGGTCATTATAGAAAGCTAACGCAACTCCTACAGTTCTTGATGAGGAATTTTCATACGAACAGTTTTGGAAGGCCATTCAATTGTAGGCTTAGAGTGTGACTAAGAATAAAAATCAGCAAGTTCTAGTTTAGACAAATGCTAACGTTAGGTTAGCATAGGATGAATCCGCCTCAATTTTTAGGGTCGCAAGTTAGAGAATATCCCCAAGACTTGATAGTTTGGGTCAAGAAGATCTTTGTGGTGATTCAAGTGACCAATAACGAGAGGGTTGAGATTGCATCTTACAATCATAAGGATGTGGCTCACATTTGGTTTTCTTAGTGGAAGGAAAACACTGGTACGTATGCGGCTCTTATCACTTGAGAGTGTTTTAGTGAGACTTTTATGAATATTTATTCCCAAGAGAGTAGAGGAGGCAAAAGCTCATGATTTCATGAACTTAAGGCAAGGTATCATGACAGTCCAAGAGTGCGGACTCAAATTTACCCAACTCTACACATATTCTCCTCACATGGTTACCGATTTTATGGCTCAAATGAACAAGTTTCTGCAAATGCTAATGTTGCTGCAAAATACGAATACCCTAGGATTATGACTCATGTTGAGCAGGTTGAGGGAGATAATCTTAGGGAACCTGCAAAGGAGAACGAGAAGGCTAAAACTGGGAACTATGAGTATTCCTAGTAGAAATTGGGTGGTGGAAATCAATCTTAATCTTAATAGATATCTACCCGTCCAGCACCTTCATTAGTTAGGGACCCATCCCCTAAATTTTTGCAGGATCAAAAAGGTAGATCATTAGGCTCTATATCTCAATGGATTTTTTCCAACACAAGAACTTACCCAGCTTACCAAGAGTCTGGTAAGAACAACCCTGGGCTAGTTTCTTGCAGGGAAGGAAGGATGTTTTGGGTATGGTAAGACTTGTCAGAGTTTGTGAGATTGTCCTTCAAAATGGAGTCAAGGAGGTAGGAAATGGTATATCTCATTCCATAACTTCAAGAGCACCAACTGGTCGCCTCACACAACATGGTAACTCATTCTGGTACAGGTGGAGGTCACCGCCAAACTAGGTTGTATGCTCTTCAGGCTCGCAAAGATGAGGAAGATTCTCCTGATTTGTTCACGGTTATTTAACGAGTCTTTCACTTAGATGTATATGCTTTGTTAGACCTAGGGGCTACTCTCTACTTTGTAACTCCTTATATAACAGTAAACTTTAATGTTAGTCTAGAAACACTTTCAAAACCCTTCTTTGCATCTACTCTAGTCAATAACCCATTTAAAGCTAGATGGGTATAAAGAAAGTGCCCTGGCACATTCTCTTAGAAAGACACCTCAACAGATCTTGGTATGCATATTATGCCTTAGTCGATTGTAGTAGCTTAGCCCCTATGGGTTCATTCATTTCTTACCCTAAGGCGATCTCTAAGGGTTACCTCTATCATCTAGTTTGGTGTAACAACCCTAAAAATGGATATGATAAGTAATGCTTAATGTGTCTAGAATGCCTACGATTAGACCAGGGTTCACACGGATTGATGCGCATAGAACCAGACCTCTGAACCTTTATACATCCAAGCCAACTAACTTGGGGAGTTAGTTGAGCTTGGAAAGGTTGGTTCCAACCATGTAGGGTTCTCGAATACGAATATTTACTTGAAGAAGTCTTTACCAGACTTAAAAAGGGGAAATCTTAGGTTTGGAGGGTCTAGGGGTAAAATGGTCTTTTTGCAGGCTAAGGTTAGTATCATAATTACCCTAAATATATAATTAATTATTTAATTAATAGGGTGGAGGGGAAATTTGAAGAGAGAGGGCCAAAAATGGGCTCTTGAAGTGAAGTCTTGCTCTACACGGGTTCGAACCTAGGTGGAAGCAATGAATTAAAGTGGTTTTTATTTAAGTTGTTAAATTAATGTAATTAATTAATATTTATTATTTACTATCTGATTTAAAATAAAAGGAAATCAGATTTTATAATAATTAACTAAACCTTATTTGACTAAGTCCTAAACTAGACTCCTAAGCCTAAGGTAACTCTCCTCTCTCACACTCATCTCTCTCTCTCTCACGTCTCTATCACTCTCATTCACGTTATCTCTGCTAAAATAACTTCAAAAAAAGTAGGTAAACCAAAGTTCTTCACACTTGAAGAACTCACACGAAAATATAAGAAAAACAAACGTTAATCAATCACGTAGGCAAAGAGAAGGTTTTCCGTCGAGTTTGGTGTTGAACTTTTGGTGTTTGACGTGTGTTTGGACGAGTTCCTTGGGCAGCAAGTCGAGGTTTGAACGTCAAAAAGGTATGGGTTCTCTTCTCTCTTGTTCCCTTTCCCAAGAGACCCCTAAGGTTCAGAAGAATCTATTCCGAAAACTAGGGTTGTTCCCCATTACATGTCCCTGTCACTAGCTCCCATTGAATCATAGGTTGGTTATGTTTGCTGGTAGAAAACTAGGGGTGAAACGTGTTTTCGTGATGATTATGTGTTTATATGTATGTTCGAAATTATGTGACTTATGTTGATGTTTTTCTGAAACTATGTGTACGTGTGTGTGCAATGTGAACCATATCTATGTGCCTCGGGTTAAGGCTTTTAAATGTGATGTTGTGGTTGTATTTCATGTACAAATGTTTATGTAAATCGTGATGTTCATATGAATTGAAATGTGGCTGATTTGAGTGATAATCTCTTGGCTAAACGAATGAAAAATTCACCTAAGAATGTATTAAATGATCTACGAATTACCCTATGAATTTGCGTATAAATGTTGATGAAAGTATACTGAAAAATTTCAAAAAAAATTCCAAATTTAAGTGATGAATTTCGGTCAAGTTAAGAGGTTTCAAAGTGTTGTGAAAAATGAATTAAAACAAGTGAGAGCATGGAGGATTAAACTCGTGACCTCACCATGTTAAAAACCATGAAAATAAAGAAGTAAAAAGAAATGTGGTGAAGGGGACTCGAACCATGGTCTTGGCCGGAAAATAAAGTATGAAAATAAGAAATGAGAGGAGTGGGATTCGAACCCACAACCTCTTGGTCAATATTAAGAAAAAAATAAAAAGAAAAGAAATGTGAGGCGTGGGAATCGAACCCACGACCTCTAGGATATAAAGGAGAATTAAAAGAAAATGAGAAGAAAAGAAATGTGAGGCGTGGGAATCGAACCCACGACCTCTACGTAGTAAAGGAGAAATAAAATAAAAATAAAGTGAGGTTGTGGGGGTTCCATCCCACAACCTCATGGTCAACTCGAAAAAGTCAAAGAATAAGAAATAAAAAAATATAAGGGGCTGTAGGGGTTCGATCCCACAACCCCTCGGCCAAGGAAGAGAGAGTTTAAAGAAAAGAAATTAAAAGAAAATGAGGTTGTGGGGGTTTGATCCCACATCCTCTCAATCTCATTGAGCAAAAAATGAAGAGAAAGCTAAGGGAAAAATAAAATGAAGGTGTTGGGGCTCGATCTTGGGTCCCCAAGCCGTGTGGACCAATATAAACTAAATGAAAAATGTAAGTGTTGTCCAAGGGATTCTAAATCGGGTTCCCTTTCCCAAATTCCGTATTGATACATAAGTCATACGTGAATTAAATGTTTAAGAATAATGCCTCCTACTTAGATCAAAATCGAGATCTTGCCATACATACAAGATGCATAAGTCTTGTACCACATAATCTTAGGAAGATATGAATCACTTAAACGAACTATGAATGAAGCCTCATGGCTTGTATGTATAGACCCATAAGTCTAACATACGTTTAAAAATAAGTGAACCTAAGATGTATGTAATGAAATGATATAAACCTAGAAGGGTAAACTACGAGTGTAAAACACACTAAATGGTCAAGTGCATTGGAATACGACGAAATAAATATTATGTAATGAAATGATGAAACCCTAGAAGGGTTAAGTAAGAGAGTGAAATACACTAAATGGCCAAGTGCATTGGCATATGATGAAATGAACATTCACGTAATAAGGGGTGAGTAATTATGAAGAGCAATATGCTAAAGTTAATGAATGTGGTGACAACATGATAAGAGGCTAATGTAAAATATGAGAGCACTCTCAAATGAGCCAAAGTAAATGTTACGAAAACGTACTCACCTATGAGAGTGTAAAGTTAATGAAGAGACCAGACTCTATGAACACTCTAATGAAAGTATTGAGAGAAATCTCATGAGAACTACGTGAACCTCTGCCCTTCCCGAAAGAAGGCATCACCGCTCATAGCTAGTCTATCGGTGCTAAGTATAAAGTTGCATTACATTCAACTCATACATCATGGAATCTGACTTCTAGTATGAGGACATCATAGCTCAGTAGATGATTACTCATCTCATCATTAGTATTAAGTGTGTTAATCTCAATACTTTCATTAGAGTGTCCATGGTCTCTTCATTAACTTTACACTCTCAAAGGTGAGTACGTTTTGGTAACATTTACTTAGGCTCATTTGAGATTGTTCTCATCATTTACATTAGTCTCATATCATGTTGTCACCACATTCATTAATATTATCACATTTGCTCTTCATAATTACTCACCCCATTTTACGTGAATGTTGATTTCATCATATGCCAATATACTTGGCCATTTGTGTGTTTCACAGTCTTACTTAACCCTTCTAGGGTTTCATCGTTTCATTAAATAATAATCATTTCATCGTATGCCAATGCTCTTGGCCATTTATTATATTTCACACTCGTAATTAACCCTTCTAGGGTTACATCATTTCATTACATACATCTTAGGTTCACTTATTTTTAAACGTATGATAGACTTATGGGTCTATACATACAAGTCATGAGGCTTCATTCATAGTTTGTTAAGTGACTCATATCTTCCTAAGATTATGTAGTACAAGACTTATGCATCTTGTGTGTATGTCAATATCTCGATTTCGATCTAAGTAGGTGGCATTATTCTTGAACATTTAATTCAAGTATGATTTATGTATCAATACGGAAATTTGGGCAAGGGAACCCAAGTTCGAATCACTTGGACAATACTTACATTTTTCCTTGATTTTATTTTTAATCCACATGACATTGGGACCCTAGATCGAGTCCCAACATCAACATTCTCTCTTTATTTTCTCCTTGGAATATCCTCTTATTTAGCCGAAGGGTTGTGGGATCGAACCCCCACAACCCCTTTTATTTTTTTCATTTAATTCTCCTTGTCCAATTCGTATAGACCATGATGTTGTGGGATCAAACCCCCACAGCCTCTCTTTTATTTTTCCTTTACTTCACTCGCTGCCTGGAGGTCGTGGGTTCGATTCCCACGCCTCACATTTTATTTTATTAACTTTCTTGTTCCTTACATTTTCAGCCAGTACACCCAGTATCGATTCCCCTTGACCCCATATTAATTTTTTTTCGTTTTAAAGGCAAATTCGCGGGTGAGGTCATAGGTTCGAATCCTGGTGGCCTCATCCCTTTTTCACTCAATTAATTTCCAGATGTATTCCTCTACATTTAGCCTAAATTAATCTTGTAAGTTTGCTCGAAATTTAGTAATTTTTTAGATTATTTTCACCAACATTTTTACTTGAAATCTTAGGGAAATTCATAGATCATTTAACACTTCTTGGGGTGCATTTTTGATAGATTCGTTTAGCCAAAAGATTTGTACTCAAATCATCCACACTTTCATTGTAATGAACATCACGATTTACATAGGTTTATGTACGTAAAATGACAACCAAAACATTATCAATTGGAGCCTTAATCCGAGAACTTCATTCACTGTAACATACTTTCACACACACACACTTCCACATAATTTCGAATACATGGTTGTGTTTCATAGGATTCCAAGTACACAAACATAATCATCTTCATCACGAAAACATAACTTACACCTAAATCTACCAGCAATCACACCCAACCTACGATTCATTGGGAGCTAGTGACAGGGGCATGCAAAAGGGGAAACAATCCTAGTTTTCGGATGAATATATGAACCTTAAGGGGTCTATTGGGAAAGGGACCAAGAGAGAAGAAAACCCATACCTTTTTGACGTTAAATCTTTGACTTGCTGCCCAAAAACTTCACCCAAGAACACGTCTAAGCCTCCTCAATATCAACTCCACTCGAATGACAACCTCCCTTAGCCTAGTGTGCGATTAACGTTTGTTTTCTTGTGATTTCGTGTGAGTTCTTCAAGTGTGAAGAATTTGGTTTATTTTTATGCTTTTGTATCTTATTTTGGCAGAGAAATTTCATGTGAAAGAATAAGAGAGATTGAGCGTGAGAGTGGAGAGATAAACGTGAGAGAGAGGGAGTTGTAGGAGGCTTAGGAATCTAGTTTTAGGACTTAGTCAATAGGGTTTTGTTTATTTAATAAAAATCTGAATTTTACTTTATTTTAAATCAGCTAATGAATAATGATTATTAATTAATTACATTAATTCAATAGCTTAAATAAAAATCACTTTAATTCATTGCTTCCACCTAGGTTCGAACCCGGGTGAGCAAGACTTCACTTCAAGAGCCCAATTTCGGCCCTCTCTCCCCAAATTGCCCCTCCACCTTATTAATTAACTAATTAATTATATATTTAGGGTAATTACGATACTACCCTTAGCCAGGAAAAAGACCATTTTACCCCTAGACCCTTCAAACCTAAGATTTCCCCTTTTTATGTACAGTAAAGACTCCTTCGAGTAAATCTTTGTATTCGAGAGCCCTACAAGGTTGGAACCAACCTTTCCAAGCTCAACTAACTCCCCAAGTTAGTTGGCTTGGCTCTAGCAAGGGTTTCGAGGTCTGGTTCAACGCGCATCAATCCGTGTGAACCCTGATCTAATCACAGGCATTCTTGACACATTAAGCATTTCTTATCTTATCCATTTTTAGGGTTGTTACAATAGGTTGAGGAGTTTATCAACCTTAAGCAGGGATCAATAACAGTCAGGGAGTATTCGCTGAAGTTTTTTAAACTATCCAGGTATGCTACTTTCCTTTGTATCTAACAACAAGGATGAGATGAGTACTGAAGTTTGTTAAACTATCCAGGTATGTTACTTACCTTGTATCTAACAGCAGGGATGAGATGAGCAGGTTCCTTACATGAATCAACAGAGATCTAGAGGAGGAGTGCCGGTCTGCGATGCTCCATTATAACATGGACCTATCCAGGTTGATGGTGCATGTCCAGCAGGTAGAGGACAACCGCAAGAAGAGGGGAATTCGTGATGCTGGGAGGCCTAAGCTTCAAGATGAGGCAGGTCCCAGCCATGGAGGCCACAGAAACAATTTTGGTGTCCGTGAGCAGCCTAGGTTTAAGAAGGGACTCTCCCACCAAGGGGAGTCAAGTTCATCCAAGGGTCGCTATGACAGGGATTCCGAGTCCAGAGTTAAGAGAAACAATGGAGTAGATACACCTCAGGAGAGGCCACCTTGCAGGAAGTGGGGCAAAATGCATGAGGAGAGTGTATGATGGACACGAACGCTTGTTAAAGTTTTGGCAAACCGGGTCACATGGTGAATGATTGTCCGAATAGGAGAAGTCAAGAACAAGGGAAGGAGAGAGTTCAGCCTAATGGTCCAAGTGAAGAGGATCCAAGGAGGAAACGATTCTTCGCACTCAAGTCTAGGGGTGTAGGGGAAGGCACCTCTGCTGAAGTCTCGGATGCGTAGCCTTAATTAGTCTTTCATGTATTTGACTATGTTTGGTGTTTATGCACTAGTATGAGGTTAATATGTTTGAGTCATTACGTTGGTGGCTGATTAGTATGACTTATATGTTTACTTATGTTGTATGCTTTGATGAGACTAATTTAGGAAAGAGTTCCTTAGTCTATTAATGTGAAGATACTAGTAGGTTTCAAGGATGTGCATCATCATGTTAATATGTGAATCAGATATTCACCAATGGAGAGTATTGAATTACCTATGTATGCATACATTCTATAGATGACTTACTTATTGTTAGTAAAGAGTAGTGTCATCCGGGGACGAATGTTCCTAATGGGGTGATAATATAACAACCCTAAAAATGGATATGATAAGTAATGCTTAATGTGTCTAAAATGCCTACGATTAGATCAGGGTTCACACGGATTGATGCGCGTAGAACCAGACCTCTGAACCCTTGCTACATCCAAGCCAACTAACTTGGGTAGTTAGTTGAGCTTGGAAAGGTTGTGTCCAACCATGTAGGGCTCTCGAATATGAAGATTTACTCGAAGGAGTCTTTATCGGACTTAAAAAGGGGAAATCTTAGGTTTGGAGGGTCTAGGGGTAAAATAGTCTTTTTCCAGCCTAAGGGTAGTATCGTAATTACCTAAATATATAATTAATTATTTAATTAATAAGGTGGAGGGCAATTTGGGGAGAGAGGGTCGAAAATGGGCTCTTGAAGTGAAGTCTTGCTCCACCCGGGTTCGAACCTAGGTGGAAGCAATGAATTAAAGTGGTTTTTTTTTAAGTTGTTAAACTAATGTAATTAATTAATATTTATTATTTATTAGCTAATTTAAAATAAAAGGAAATCATATTTTATAATAATTAACTAAACCTTATTTGACTAAGTCCTAAACTAGACTCCTAAGCCTAAGGTAACTCTCCTCTCTCACGCTCATCTCTCTCTCTGACGTCTCTATCACTCTCATTCACATTCTCTCTGCCAAAATAACTTCAAAAACAGTAGGTAAACTAAAGTTCTTCACACTTGAAGAACTTACACGAAAATATAAGAAAAACAAACGTTAATCAATCACGTAGGCAAAGAGAAGGTTTTCCGTCAAGTTTGGTGTTGAACTTTTGGTGTTGGACGTGTGTTTGGAGGATTTATTTGGGCAGCAAGTCGAGGTTTGAAATGCAAAAAGGTATGAGTTCTCTTTTCTCTTGGTCCCTTTCCCAATAGACCCCTAACGTTCTACCGAATCTATTCCGAAAACTAGGGTTGTTCTCCGTTGCATGTCCCTGTCACTAGCTCCCATTGAATCATAGGTTGGTTGTGTTTGCTGGTAGAAAACTAGTAATGAAATGTGTTTTTGTGTTGATTATGTGTTTATATGTATGTTCGGAATTATGTGACTTATGTTAATGTTTTTCCGAAACTATGTGTACGTGTGTGTGCAATGTGAACCGTATCTATGTTCCTCGGGTTAAGGCTTTTAAATGTGTTGTTGTGGTTGTATTTCATGTACAAATGTTTATGTAAATCGTGATGTTCATATGAGTTGAAATGTGGCTTATTTGAGTGATAATCTCTAGGCTAAACGAATCCATGAAAAATGCACCTAAGAACGTATAAAATGATCTACGAATTACCCTATGAATTTGCGTATAAATGTTGATGAAAGTATGCTAAAAAATTTCAAAAAATTTTCCAGATTTAAGTGATGAATTTCGATCAAGTTAAGAGGTTTGAAAGTGTTGTGAAAAATGAATTAAAACAAGTGAGGTCATAGAGGATTGACCCCGTGACCTCACCATGTTAAAAACCATGAAAATAAAGAAGTAAAAAGAAATGTGGTGAAGGGGAATCGAACCATGGTCTTGGCTGGAAAATAAAGTATGAAAATAAGAAATGAGAGGAGTGGAATTCGAACCCACAACCTCTTGGTCAATATTAAGAAAAAAATGAAAAGAAAAGAAATGTGAGGCGTGGGAATCGAACCCACGACCTCTGGGCTATAAATGAGAATTAAAAGAAAATGAGAAGAAAAGAAATGTGAGGCGTGGGAATCGAACCCACGACCTCTAGGCAGTGAAGTAGAAATAAAACAAAAATAAAGTGAGACTGTGGGGGTTTGATCCCACAACCTCATGGTCAACTCGAAAAAGTCAAGGAATAAGAAATAAAAAAATATGAGGGGTTGTGGGGGTTCGATCCCACAACCCCTCGGACAATGAAGAGAGAGTTTAAAGAAAAGAAATTAAAAGAAAATGAGGTTGTGGGGGTTCGATCCCACATCCTCTCAATCCCATTGAGCGAAAAATGAAGAGGAAAACTAAGGGAAAAATAAAATGAAGGTGTTGGGGCTCGATCTTGGGTCCCCAAGCCGTGTGGACCAATATAAACTAAATGAAAAATGTAAGTGTTGTCCAAGGGATTCTAAATCGGTTCCCTTGACCAAATTCCGTATTTATACATAAGTCATACATGAATTAAATGTTCAAGAATAATGCCGCATACCTAGATCGAAATCGAGATCTTGGCATACATACAAGATGCATAAGTCTTGTACCACATAATCTTAGGAAGATATGAATCACTTAAACGAACTATGAATGAAGCCTCATGGCTTGTATGTATAGACCCATAAGTCTAACATACGTTTAAAAATAAGTTAACCTAAGATGTATGTAATGAAATGGTGTAAACCTAGAAGGGTTAAGTACGAGTATAAAACACACTAAATGGCCAAGTGTATTGGCATACGATGAAATTAATATTATGTAATGAAATGATGAAACCCTAGAAGGGTTAAGTAAGAGTGTGAAACACACTAAATGGCCAAGTGCATTGGCATATGATGAAATAAACATTCACGTAATAAGGGGTGAGTAATTATGAAGAGCAATGTGCTAAAGTTAATGAATATGGTGACAACATGATAAAAGGCTAATGTAAAAGATGAGAGCAATCTCAAATGAGCCTAAGTAAATGTTACCAAAACGTACTCACCTATGAGAGTGTAAAGTTAATGAAGAGACCAGTCTCTATGAACACTCTAATGAAAGTATTGAGAATAATGTATGATTAATACTAATGATGAGATGAGAAATCATCTATTGAGCTATGATGCCCTCATACTAGAATCCAGGTTCCATGACGTATGAGTTGAATGAAATGGAACTTTATACTAAGCACCGATAGACTAGCTATGAGCGGTGATGCCTTCTTTCGGGAAGGGTGGAGGTTCACGTAACTCTCATGAGATGAGACTGTCCAGCATGCCGGGTATGGGTCTCCTTATATCTCCTAGTCTTCGAACCTATACTGTCAATATAGAGATCTGGCGGGGTTTAATTCCCATGTACGCTAGCAAGTTTTGGGTCACTTTGGCCAGTGATTCGACCTCTTTTTTGTGTGTGGGAGACACTGGATTTCATGATGCTCACATGATCTATGTCGGTTAAAGTTAATGTTCCCAATGAATGAATGAGGCCAGCCACAAATGATGCACATAATGAAATGAACGATACCAAAGGTGTTAGGATAGGATAATCAAGAGGTGAGCTAGACTCAAGTAATTACACTAGGTTATTCTTGATCATTGCACAGCAAAACTGATGAGAGTCTTAAACTACATCCTAGGTATAGCTGGTGTTTACACTAGCTTATGAATGAATGAAATGAAGTACGTATGAATGAATGAAGCAGACTCTGTGTTTGATAAAGAAGACTCCCTAGTTGAGGTCCCATATGTTGAGCCCTAATTTTGGGAAGTCTTAATGTCAAGTCCATGATTCCAAGATCTCATGGCATATGAATGAATGATATGAAAGATGTTATGTGCTATATGCAATATGATATGTGCTATGTGTAAGATGTTATGTGCTGTGTGCAATATGATAAGTATGATGATGCATGTTACTCTCATGGCATGACTTTCCTAATCCAAATTTGGAAAGCTCACTGAATTTTCTAATCCAAATTTGGAAAGCTAACTAACTTTTCTAATCCCAATTCTGCAAGTCCACTGACTTGACTTTCTATAATCATGTTGTTAGGAAAGAGCTATTCTTACTCATGCATGTCCTTGGTGTGTTCTTGCATATGCCCATACTTAGTACAAGTGTGTACTAATCCCATACACTCTATATTTTTAGGTGCAGGCACAGGTGGACGCTAGAGCTTACAGGTTGACGTTGCAGCTATCCGGAAGTGGAGCTTTCATCCGGATTTGGTAGGTCCTCATGCTTTCAAGGATGTCTACCGTTATTATGTAGCTTAGATGTAGGCTTTAGCTAGTGGAGCATGTTCCACTAGTGTTTCTTTCCACTTTTATTTAAGACTTTGTATTGGTGCCGTTTTGGCAAAAATACGTTTAATGCAATTATGAACTATTTCTTTCATTTGATTATCTCTACATTAGATGGTTGATTTGTGAACGCCTATGATGTTAATTCTAAAATGTTTAGCATGAAATAAGAAAACAAAAAGTTCAAAGTTTCCGCTAAAATTAACCTAGATGAAGTAAGAATGACGTATGTAGGCTTGTCTGCGACCTCTGAGAGGTCAACAACGCCGGTCTCGTCTGGGGTCTAGATTCTGGTCGTGACATTTGGGTTAAGGATTCAAGCTCCAAACCCCTAACTCTTGAGTCTTATATAGTAGTAAATGAATTCCCAAAACTGTTTCGAGAAGATCTTCCAAAGTTTCACCTGAACTTTGGAATTGATCTCTTTTCAGGTATGTAATGTATTTTTATTCCACCTTAAATTATGTCTCAAGCTGAGTTTAGGGAATTTAAAGAGAAGTTTCTTACTTCTAGGTTCTTATTACAGAAGGTTTGTAAATGTATTTTCATACATCGCTAATGAGTCGACAAATTGGACTCATTAAGGGCTATATTTTAATGTAAATACCATCCTTAAATTCTTATTTTATGTTAATATATGCTTAAAACTCTAAAGTTTCATGTATTTGAATTTTAAAGGAAAGCATGGACACTATGTCGCAAAAAGGGACAAAAAGGCTAAAAACAACGAAGAAATAGAAGTTTGAGGATCATCGAGTCCACTTGGTGGATCACCAAAGAGGATTATATCACCTTTTGTTCCATAGTGATGATTTCTAAAGGAAAGGATCAAATCGGCTGAAGAAATGAGCAGTCGGTGCGTCGCCGAGTAGCTTCCTGAAGCAGTACCATATCTCCCAATGGACCAAATCATGACGATGTTTGAGGTTGTACCAGAAGGCGGTGAGCTAAACCAATGGGCAAATAGTTCAGTCTATTGGCCATTCTGACTAATGATGTAGAATGATCAACTGCACCAGAGATTTAAAAAACTATAAATACTAGAAGAGTTGTAATTTTGGAGAGTCGAACATTATTACAATTTTCAATCAAGAATATTAGCTTTTGATATTTATACTCCAAGTTGTAGAGGGTTTTGAAGACTTGAAGAAGAAGAGGGTTTCATTTCATTCAATTTGGAAATGGTCTATTTAATTTTTCTTGCTTTGCCTTAATCAAGACTTATTTTCTCATACCCATTTGAATTCAACATCATTGAAGGTATAATTTCTTTTTCTTGATGTGTGGCTAAAATCCCCCATTCATGGAGTGTGATTTAGAAAATATGGGTTAAGATCGTTGTTGGGTCTTGCTTGGTGATAGACTGATTGTAAGGACCCTTAAAATTAATTAAGGTGCCTAGAGCCTCAAATGTGATTAAAAGGTTAATAAAGTGCTAATAAAGTGTTTTATTGTATGTATACTTGATTTGAAGTTATTTGTAGGTCAAATGTCCAAGAACGTCTAAGACGTTCAAAAGTTAGCCTTGAGATGTGCATGTGTGTACTGGTGTGCCTTGGCATATTTGAACTGTTCATTTTTGTTGAAACTGATGTGATATGTCCCTAAAATGTATTCGAGTGTATTTATGTTGGAAACTTCTTGGCACGACTCCCCAATGACCACCAAGGGGTCCTTGACGAGGACCCAAAGCTGCCTAGACAATGCCTTGGTAATGTCCATATATGCCATGCAAAATGACGGTCTGTACTGTATATTACACCCTGTCGATGGGGAGTATATCAACACTTACAAATATGAGCTTAAGCCGACAAAATGCAGACACAGTCACCAACTATGGAAGGACAGTACGGTCCCGTCGTTCAAAAGACGGTTCATTAGTCCCAAATAGATGCTGCCTGCAATTCTGCAGCATGCTAATGGGTGAATGGGAAATTCAGCACACGTCATAAATTGACCGTACGCAGTTACTTTATGTATTCTTAGGTATATTCAGTATGTTAAAAAAATTAAAAACCCCAATTACACTTCAATCGTAAAATTTCACCCTTCCCTCTTAAAACAAAACCTCTCAAGAAACCTCTATTGGAGATGAAGCTCCAGCTCATCTTAGGGGTACGATTTCCATGGATTCTTCAACAAGTTTCTGTGGTTTATTCATGTAATGAGGTATGGTAATCATTTATCATTAGATATCTATTCATCTAAAGAGTTCCTTCAATGTTTTTCAATGAGATTTCTTGATCAAACATTCAATCATTCAATCTACCCATGGGTTCCTTCTCAAAACGATTTCAAAAGCATGCTTATGATGAATTATGGATTAGCTACTATTGATAATTATCTTTTCAATCCATTTGAAGATGAACCTATGTTTCTCCTAATTTCTCAAATTAGCCTGTATTGTGGTTACTGTAATTTTATGTTAGGATGATTGTAGTATGATTAGATTATGATAAATTGATTATAGCTACTGTCTTCTATGTAAATTGATGGTAAATTATGTGTAATTTATCAATGAGGATCAATGCTTGGAGATTTGGTAAGTTTGACCTATATTCATCCACCTTCTATAAAATTGATGATGTAGTGTACATAATATGATCTTAATCCTATGATGGTTGAATCATTCTTTTTATTATATTATTGTACTTTTAGCTACATCCCTATATATGAATTGTGAATATTGATCAATGAAGATCAAAGCTTGGAGAAACTGTAGGTTTGGCCCTATTTCCTCTACTTCTCTATAGAATTGATAGTTGAATTGACCTTGAAGGGCATTGTGTGGTATGATCTACTTATGGTGGCGGTGTTTACTTTATTGTCCATCCGTATATGTGTTGATCATGGCCTTTAAGGCAAGTTATGTATTATAAATTGTGGTTATGATCATCATACAATGTGAATTATATGCCTAGTCTTTCAATTTAGAATTATGTTCTAGGTGTTGGTGGTGTCTTCTATATTTGAATGATGTTGTTAGTGTTGGGTTTAGTTGTTGTCATTGATGAATTCATAATAATTAATGACCCCTACCTATGTACCCTATATGAATGTGTGATATTAGCCAATGTTAGGAGTCTTGAATGCAAATGTTGAAGTAATCTTGTCTCCTATGCTAGTATGTGATGTGTGGTCTATGTTTGAATGTGCATTGTGGTCTTAAGAGGGTGGCTGCCTCACTGTACTTTTGATAGACATCATATGATCATGTTGACCAATGTATACACACTCACACCTTATGTATGCTTTTAAGTAGTATAGGTTCATGGTGTCTAATGAAAGGATAATTCTCATATGCAATAATGTCTACTACTATGCATGTAAAGTATATTTCTATGAAGTATGAATGTATCCCTTAACTAGAAAGACTTGATAGGTGTACTAGTATGGACAAGGGTATGGGACCTTGTGTATGAATTGCACATGTATGCCTTTATAGGATATTTCCTAGGTTGATTCTATATGTACATGAAAATGAATGCATGATTAAGCTATGAACATGAAAGTATATGATATGATGAAATATGAATATGTATAGTGTCAACATGTGTTTATATGAAAGGATTGCTCATATAGTTACACCTATACACTCATGCATGAATGAAGTGAAGTATGATCATATGTGGGTTAAGAGTTTTTATGTGAGAAGTCTTATCACATATATGTACACATACACACAAATGAAAGCATGTATGATGCATGTATGATAATCTAGTTAATAGAGGGTCTCTTGAAAAGGTATTCTTAATTGGATCCTAAACTAGATGATGCTTGAATATGTTATGTCCATGTGAAAGGTTTGCTCACATGATTTAGGGTGTTGTTACGACCCCAGGGTATACCCTAGAAGTTATGGTATTATCAAATATTAAGCCGGCGTCCTTGATGTCACATCCGGGGAGCACCACCTAGAAGTAACATGGCGTACTTGACCTCTCGGAGGTCTTATACAAGCTCATAGTTATCATTCATCGCGGAAAATTTAAAACTTTTCATAGCACTTCATGTAACAACCCTAAAAATGAATAGGATCAAGACTTAGGTTGTCAAGAATGCTTGCGATTAGACCAAGGTTCACACAGACTGATACGCGTAGAACCAGAAATCAGAACCCCTACTACGACCAAGCCAACTAACTTGGGGAGTTAGTTGAGCTTGGAAAGGTTGGAACCAACCAAGTAAGGCTCTCGAAAATGAAGATTTAATCGAAGGAGTCTTTACCGGACTTAAAAAGAAGAAATTTTAAGTTTTGAGGGCCTAGGGGTAAAATGGTCTTTTACTAGGCTAAGGGTAATATCGTAATTACCCTAAATATATAAATAATTAATTATTTAATAAAATGGAAGGGCAATTTTGAGAGAGAGGGCTGAATGTGAGCACTAAGAGTGAAGTCTTGCTCCACCTGGGTTCGAACCTAGGTGGAAGCAATGATTCAACTTGTTTTTATTTAAATGGATAAATTAATTTAATTAATTAATAATTATTAGCTGATTTAAGAAAAAGAAAAATCAGATTTTTATTTAAAGGTTTAACAAGGAGTCCTAGTTTGACTAATTCCCAAACTAAAACTCCTAATTTTAAGCCACTCTCTCACGATCTCTCTCTCTCACATATTTCACTATCTCTCTCACATTGCTCTCTGCTTAAATAACTAAAATATCAGAAATAATATCAAGGTTTCTTTACACTTGAAGAACAAACACAAAAATTCTAAGAAATCAAGATAACCAAAAACGTTAGGCAAAGGGGACGAGTCTTCCGTCGATTGGTGTTGAAGTGTTGGACTTGAGCGTGGTTTGGAGAGGTTGGACAGCAGGTCGTGTATTGTAAAAACGTCAAAAAGGTATGGGTTTTCTTACTCTTGGTCCCATTTCCCAAGAGACCCTTAGGACTCAGACGAATCTATTCCGAAAACTAGGGTTGTTCCCCATTGCATGTCCCTGTCACTAGCTCCCATCGAATCATAGGTTGGGTGTGTCTGCCGATAGAAATTAGGGATGTAATGTGTTTTCGTGAGGATTATGTTTATGTATGTATGTTCGGAATTATGTGAATATTGAGCATGTTGCCCGAAATTAAGTGAAAAATGATGTGTGTGCAAAGTGTAGCCGTAATGTACACTCTCGGATTCATGTTTGAAAATGACATGTTATGGTTATTATTTTATGTACACAAACGTATGCAAATGGTGATGTTCATTTAAGTGTAATGTGGCTGAATTTGATGATAAATTCTTGGCCAAATGTATCCATGAAAATACACCTAAAGGACTCACTAAAAACTACTCCAAACGCTTGAACATTTAACGTTAAAGAGGTGAGAAAATAGGCTGCAAAAAGTGATCAAAATTCCAGTACTTTGATGTTGGTTTCGGCCAGCAGCTTGTAGTTTTGGGAGAGTTCAAAAACGAATTTAAGTAGATGAGGTCAAGGGGAATTGAACCCAAGACCTCACATGACCAAGAGGTTGAAAATTTTAAAAAAAATTGTAAGGGGGATAAGGGGATTCGAACCCCTTAGCTGCTGTTGATGCAAGGAAATAAAAAGGGAGAATGGGGCTGGGGGGAATCGAACACGCAATGCTGGGGAAAGAAAGAAGAGGAGAAATAAAAAAAAATGTGAGGCGTGGGAATCGAACCCACGACCTCAAGGCATGAAATGGATAGGGGCGAAAATGATTAAAGCAAGTGAGGTTGTGGGGGTTTGATCCCACGACCTCACTGCCAAAGACTCTCACCCTAGCGAAATTGAATTAAAAATAAGGAGGTTGTGGGGGTTCGAACCCACAACCTCCCTATTTATGCGAATTAAATGACAAAAATAAAAGAGGCTGTGGGGATTTGATCCCACAACCTCTTGGTTGGGCGAAAATGAACAATGAAATATTAATGAAAATAAAAAGAGGTTGTGGGGATTTGAACCCACAACCCTTCAGCCAAATTAGGAGTATTATTACGGAGAAAATTAATCCTTCCATGTTAATATTGTGATTTAACTTAGAGTCATAATGTTATGAATATTAGAATAAAATCAATTAAAAATATAAATGATATCCAATTGATTCAAGACTTGGGTTTCTTTGCCCAAGCTTCCGTATTGATACATAAGTCATACGTGAATAAAATATCCGAGAATAACGCCATATACTTAGATCGAAAGCAAGATCTTGGCATACATACAAGATGCATAAGTCTTGTATCAAATAATCTTAGAAAGATATGAATCACTTAGACGAAATATGAATGAAGCCTCATGGCTTGTATGTATAGACACATAAGTCTCACATATGTTCAAAGTAAGTGAATCTAAGAAGTATGTAATGAAATTATGAACCCTAGAAGGGTTAAGTATGAGTATAAGATACACTAAATGGCCAAGTGCATTGGCATATGATAAAATGAACGTTCACGTAATAAGAGGTGAGTGACTATGAAAATCAAAGGTGCTAATGATAATGAAGGTGGTGAAAATATGATATAAGGCTAATGTAAATGATGAGAGTAATCTCAAATGAGCCTAAATAAATGTTATCAATACGTACTCACCTATGAGAGTGTACGATAATGAAGAGACCAGACTCTATGAACACTCTAATGAAGGTATTGTGCTTACCACACTTAATGGAAGTCTTAAACTACATCCTAGGTATAACTGGTGGTTACACTGGCCTATGAATGAAATGAAATGGAATACGTATGAATGAACGAAGCAAACTCTGTGTTTGCTAATGAAGACTCCCTAGTTGAGGTCCCATCTGTTGAGACCTCATTTCTAGGATGTCTTAATGTTAAGTCCATGATTCCAAGGTCTCATGGAATATGAATTAATGACATTAAAGAAGTTATGTGCTACATGCAAAAAGGTGCTATATGCTATATGATATGTGCTATGTGTAAATGTTATGTGTTGTGTGAAAATGTGCAAAGTATGATGACATATGTTATTCTCATGGCATAACTTTCCTATTCCAAATCTGGAAAGCTCATTGACTTTCCTAATCAAAATTTGGAAACTTTCCTAATCTCAATTTGGCAAGTCCACTGACTTGACTTCCAACAATCATGTTGTTAGGAAAGAGCTATCTTTTCTCATGCATGTCTTTGGTGTGTGCTTGCATATACCCATACTTAGTACAAGTGTGTACTAACCCTATACAAACTCTACTATTTTAGGTGCAGGCACAGGTGGACGATAGAGCTACAGGATCATCGTTGCAGTTATCCGGACGTCCAGCATTCATCCGTTTTGGGTAGGTCCTCATGTTTTCTAGGATGCTACTGTTTTATATTCTAGCTTAGTTTTAGAGTTGAGCTAGTGGAGCATGTTCCACTAGCGTTTCTTTCCTGTTTTTATTCAGACTATGTATTGGTGCCATTTTGGCAATTATACGCTTAATAAGAATTGAACTATTTCTTTCAGTTGCTTATCTCTTAATGTTAGATGGTTGATGGTGAACAATTAAATATTAATGATAATGTTTTTATAAGTATGTTAGGAAACAAAAAGTTTAAATTTTTTGCTAAAATTAACCTATGTAAAGTAAGAATGACGTAAGTAGGCTTGTCTGCGACCTCTGAGAGGTCAACGACGCCGGTATCGTCTGGGGTCTAGATTCCAGTCATGACAAAGTTGGTATCAGAGCACTAGGTTAAATTCCGATAATAATGAGTTCACATCAACCACATTGAGTAGTTTCTAAGTCATGGTAGTGAAGTGCTCCACTATCCTGGATAATAGACTGCATGATGCGTAAGAAAACTTCCCTTTTTCTGATCTTATCGTGCTTCTCCTAAAGTTTAATTTCTTGGTGTTATGAGCGTGTCTAACATCAAATTTTTGTTGTTTTCAGAGAATGAACACTAGGAGAGCTATTGGTCAGAGGAGAGGAGGAGCAGCTGCTGGGGGCAACCGAGTTCCACCCCAGGCTCCAGCTGAAGGAGTGGCTGTGCCAGTAAATCCAGCTGGGTTGACTGATGCTGAGGTGAGGGCATCTCTGGACCAGATGGCACAGGCCATTACTATGCAGGCCCAGGCTATGACTGCCCAGGTCAACCGGCAGGATGTTTAGAGGGAGAACCCACCGGTTCGTAGCATGGCTGACAGGCTGAGGGATTTCACGAGGATGAATCCTCTTATTTTTATAGGGTCTAGGACATCAGAGGATCCCCAGGAGTTTGTGGATGAGATTCATAAGATCTTGGTGGCTATGGGGGCCACTGAGTTTTAGAAGGCTGAGTTGGATTTCTATCAGCTCAAGGATGTTGCACAGACTTGGTGCAAGATGTGGCAAGATAGCCGTGTCTTAGGTGGAGTACCAGTCACATGGGAGTTGTTCAAGACAGCATTTCTGGAGAGATTCTTTCCCAGGGAGATGAGGGAGGCCAAGGTTGAGGAATTCATCAACCTTAAACAAGGCTCTATGACAGTCAGGGAGTATTCCCTGAAGTTTGTTAAGCTGTCAAGGTATGTTATTTTCCCTAATATTTAATAGCAAGAATGAGGTTAATACTGAACTTTGTTGAAATCATCCAGGTACGCTACTTCCCTGGTTTCTAACAGCAGGAATGAGATGAGAAGGTTTCTTACAGGAATCAATGGAGACCTGGAGGAGGAGTGTCGATCTGCAATGCTCCATGATAATATGGATCTTTCCAGGTTGATGGTGCATGTCCAGCACGTAGAGGACAGCCGCAGAAAGAGAGGTGTTCGTGATTCTAGGAGGCCTAGGCCTCAAGATCAGGCAGGACCCAGTCATGGAGGCCAGAGGAACAACTTTGGAGTCCGTGAGCAGCCAAGGTTCAAAAGGGGGCAGCAGAGTTCTGGGAATTTTAATCCTCAGAGAGGTGATACAACTACAGGAGGCAGACCTGAGCCCAAGAAGGGCAATGGAGGTGAGATGCAGCGTCCTAAGAAGAATTGTGCTAAGTGTGGCCGAGCTCACAGTGGAGAGTGCAGACAGGGCACTAATGCCTGCTTCGGTTGTGGTAAGAGTGGAGACATGGTCAGAGACTGTCCACAGAACAGAGGTCAGGCTGGAGGTAATACTCAGCCTAGGACTAATCCACAGGGTGCAGCAGCAGCCAAGCCTCCTAAGAGGAACATGTTCTATGCCCTGAAAGACAGAGAGGAGCAGGAGAAGTCCGCTGATGTGGTCACAGGTATGCTGCAAGTGTTCTCAACTTCTGTATATGCTTTACTTGATCCAGGTTCTACACTTTCCTTTGTAACTCCTCTGCTTGCTCTTACTTTTGAGATATTGCCTGAAGTTCTGCATAATCCTATAGTGGTTAGTACACCTTTAGGAGAGAACGTAAGAACTGATAGAGTATACAAGAATTGCCCAATAGTTGTGAGTGGTAAAACTATGTGTGCAAACTTGGTTGAGTTACCCATGCATGATTTTGATGTTATTCTTTGCATGGATTGGCTTCACAGTTGTTATGCTTGCTTGGACTGTCGTAGTAGAGTGGTGAGATTTTGCTTCCCAAATGAAGAAGAGTTAGTCTGGGAGGGGTACAATTCGAGTCGTCCTAACCCCTTGATTTCTAACCTTAAGGCCAATAAAATGATGTCCAAGGGGTTATTGTGTCATCTTGTGAGTGTTAATGATTTAGATCATGACATTCCTTCCATAGACTCAGTACCTGTAGTGAAGGAGTTCTTAGATGTGTTTCCTGATGATTTGCCTGGAGTCCTCCCCTTCGAGAGATTAACTTTGGTATCGATTTAGAACCCGATACTAAACCAATCTCAATTCCTCCTTACAGAATGGCTCCAGCTGAACTCAAAGAGTTGAAGCTGCAGTTAAAAGATCTCACTGACAAGGGTTTCATCCAGCCGAGCATATCCCCTTGGGGCGGTCCAGTGTTGTTTGTAAAGTAGAAAGATGGAATCCTTAAATGTGTATCGATTATCGGCAGCTCAACAAAGTCACTATAAAGAATAAGTACCCACTCCCTAGAATAGATGATTCGTTCAGGGTATCATCTGCTTAGGGATAGGGATGGAGATATCCCAAAGACAGCCTTTCGTACCCGCTATGGTCACTATGAGTTCTTAGTCATGTCATTTGGTCTCACGAATGCACCTGCTGCATTAATGGATCTCATGAACAGGGTCTTCCGTGATACCTTGACTCTTTCGTCATAGTATTCATTGATGACATTCTCATCTACTCTAAGACCAAGGAAGAGCATGAACAGCATTTGAGACTAACCTTGCACGGTACTTAGACAGCATCAGTTGTATGCCAAATTCAGCAAATGTGAATTCTGGCTGAGATCAGTGACCTTCCTGGGTCATGTTGTGTCCGATCAGGGCGTGGAGGTGGATCCCAGGAAGACTGAGGCTGTGAAGAACTGGCCAAAGCCTCTTACTCCTACTGACATCCGTAGCTTTTTGGGATTGGCTGGTTACTACCGAAGGTTTGTGGAGGGCTTTTCTTCCATTGCTGCCCCATTGACAGCTTTGACTAAGAAGAAAGCAAGTTTGAATGGACGGAGACTTGTGAGAAGAGTTTCCAGGAGCTCAAGGACAGACTCACTTCAGCCCCGGTGCTTACTTTGCCTAAGTGTGGTGAGAATTACACTGTTTATTGTGATGCATCTAGGGTTGGTTTGGGTTGTGTTCTTATGCAGGTTGGTAAGGTGATAGCCTATGCATCCAGACAGCTCAAGGTTCATGAGAAGAATTATCCCACTCATGACCTGGAGTTGGCAGCGGTGGTGTTTGCACTGAAGTTGTGGAGGCATTATCTGTATAGGGTGCATGTAGATGTGTTCACAGACCATAAGAGTCTCCAGTACGTGTTCACACAGAGGGAGTTGAATCTACGTCAGCGGAGATGGTTGGAGCTGTTGAAGGATTATGACATGAATGTGCACTACCATCCAGGTAAGGCTAATGTTGTAGCTGATGCTTTGAGCAGGATGAGCATGGGAAGTACAACTCACGTTGAGGATGAGAAGAAGGAGCTCGTGAAAGATGTACACAGACTGGCCAGACTGGGTGTGCGTTTGGTTGACTCCACCAGTGGGTATATTTCAGTTCATCCTAGTTCTGAATCATCCTTGGTAGTTGAAGTCAAGCAGGGTCAGCATATAGATCCCGTGTTGATGGAGCTGAAGGACTAAGTGCTGATGAAGATGAATGAATCTTTCGCTTTGGGAGGTGATGGCATACTTAGGTATCAGGACAGGCTGTGTGTGCCAGATGTGGATGATTTGCGGACCAGGATTGTTGCAGAGGCCCATGGTTCCAGATATTCTATACATCCAGGTTCCACCAAGATGTATTATGATCTCAAGCAGATTTATTGGTGGGATGGCATGAAGAAGGACATTACAGAATATGTGGCCAAGTGTCCTAATTGTCAGCAGGTTAAGGCAGAGCATCTTAAGCCTGGTGGTCTGACTCAGATTATTGAGGTTCCGACTTGGAAATGGGAGGCCATTAATATGGACTTCGTGGTTGGGCTTCCGAGGACTAGGAGGCAGCATGACTCTATATGGGTTATTGTGGACATTGATTGACTAAGTCTGCCCACTTTATCCCTGTGAAGTCTACTTACAGAGCCGAGGATTATGCGAGACTCTACATTGATGAGATTGTGAGATGGCATGGGATTCCCTTGTCTATTATTTCAGACAGAGGAGCTCAGTTTACTTCTCATTTCTGGAGATCTTTCCAGAAGAGCTTGGGCACGCAGGTGAAGCTTAGCACTGCCTTTCACCCTCAGACAGATGGGCAGGCAGAGCGCACCATACAGACATTGGAGGATATGTTGAGAGCGTGTGTGATTGACTTCAGAGGTAACTGGGATGACCATCTGCCTTTGATAGAGTTCTCGTATAATAATAGCTATCACTCCAGCATTGGGATGGCACCGTTTGAGGCACTGTATGGTAGGAGGTGTAGATCTCCAGTTGGGTGGTTCGAGGTTGGAGAGTCATCCATTTTGGGTCCGGAGATCATTCATGAGGCCTTAGAGAAGGTCAGAATGATTAGGGACAGGTTGACTACTGCTTACAGTCGGCAGAAGTCATATGCTGATAACAGAAAGCGGCCCTTAGAGTTTGATGTTGGTGACCAGGTTTACTTGAAAATATCGCCTATGAAAGGGGTGATGAGATTTGGTAGAAAAGGGAAGCTGAGTCCGAGGTATGTTGGGCCATATGAGATCCTACAGCGTGTGGGCGAGGTGGCCTATGAGTTAGCATTGCCTACAGAACTAGCTTCTGTTCATCCAGTCTTTCATGTCTCTATGTTGAAGAAGTGCCTAGGTGATCCAGCATCAATCTTACCTGTTGAAGGTTTGGGGGTTGGTGAAGACTTGTCTTATGAGGAGGTACCTGTTGAGATCTTAGACAGACAGGTCAAGCGGCTGAGGAACAAGGAGATTGCCACAGTGAAGGTATTGTGGAGAAATCATCTTGTTGAGGGTGCTACGTGGGAAGCTGAGGCCGACATGAGGGCCCGCTACCCTCACCTGTTCAGCTCTTGAGGTTAGACTTTATACTCTTAAACCTATGTTTCCTTATCGCCCCGTATTTTGTTGCTATTGATTGACTGTGTATAGTGATTTTATTATGATCTGACTGCATTACAACGTGAAGTAGTAGTGTCATTCGGGGACGAATGTTCCTAAGGGGGATAATGTAACAACCCTAAAAATGAATAGGATCAAGACTTAGGTTGTCAAGAATGCTTGCGATTAGACCAAGGTTCACACAGACTGATACGCGTAGAACCAGACCTCAGAACCCTTACTACGACCAAGCCAACTAACTTGGGGAGTTATTGAGCTTGGAAAGGTTGGAACCAACCAAGTAAGGCTCTCGAAAATGAAGATTTAATCGAAGGAGTCTTTACCGGACTTAAAAAGAAGAAATTTTAAGTTTTGAGGGCTAGGGTAAAATGGTCTTTTACCAGGCTAAGGGTAATATCGTAATTACCCTAAATATAAATAATTAATTATTTAATAAAATGGAAGGGCAATTTGAGAGAGAGGGCCGAATGTGAGCACTAAGAGTGAAGTCTTGCTCCACCCGGGTTCGAACTGGAAGCAATGATTTAACTTGTTTTTATTTAAATGGATAAATTAATTTAATTAATTAATAATTATTAGCTGATTTAAGAAAAAGAAAAATCAGATTTTTATTTAAAGGTTTAACAAGGAGTCCTAGTTTGACTAATTCCCAAACTAAAACTCCTAATTTTAAGCCACTCTCTCACGATCTCTCTCTCTCTCACGTTTACTATCTCTCTCACGTTGCTCTCTGCTTAAATAACTAAAATATCAGAAATAATATCAAGGTTCTTTACACTTGAAGAACAAACACAAAAATCTAAGAAATCAAGATAACCAAAAACGTTAGGCAAAGGGAGGAGTCTTCCGTCGATTGGTGTTGAAGTGTTGGACTTGAGCGTGTTTGGAGAGGTTGGACAGCAGGTCGTGTATTGTAAAAACGTCAAAAAGGTATGGGTTTTCTTACTCTTGGTCCCTTTCCCAAGAGACCCTTAGGACTCAGACGAATCTATTCCGAAAACTAGGGTTGTTCCCCATTGCATGTCCCTGTCACTAGCTCCCATCGAATCATAGGTTGGGTGTGTTTGCTGATAGAAATTAGGGATGTAATGTGTTTTCGTGAGGATTATGTTTATGTATGTATGTTCGGAATTATGTGAATATTGAGCATGTTGCCCGAAATTAAGTGAAAAATGATGTGTGTGCAAAGTGTAGCCGTAATGTACACTCTCGGATTCAGTTTGAAAATGACATGTTATGGTTATTATTTTATGTACACAAACGTATGTAAATGGTGATGTTCATTTAAGTGTAATGTGGCTGAATTTGATGATAAACTCTTGGCCAAATGTATCCATGAAAATACACCTAAAGGACTCACTAAAAACTACTCCAAACGCTTGAACATTTAACGTTAAAGAGGTGAGAAAATAGGCTGCAAAAAGTGATCAAAATTCCAGTACTTTGATTGGTTTCGGCCAGCAGCTTGTAGTTTTGGGAGAGTTCAAAAACGAATTTAAGTAGATGAGGTCAAGGGGAATTGAACCCAAGACCTCACATGACCAAGAGGTTGAAAATTTAAAAAAAAATTGTAAGGGGGATAAGGGGATTCGAACCCCTTAGCTGCTGTTGACGCAAGGAAATAAAAGGGAGAATGGGGCTGGGGGGAATCGAACACGCAATTGGGGAAAGAAAGAAGAGGAGAATAAAAAAAAATGTGAGGCGTGGGAATCGAACCCACGACCTCAAGGCTGAAATGGAAGGGGCGAAAATGATTAAAGCAAGTGAGGTTGTGGGGGTTGATCCCACGACCTCACTGCAAAGACTCTCACCCTAGCGAAATTGAATTAAAATAAGGAGGTTGTGGGGTTCGAACCCACAACCTCCCTATTTATGCGAATTAAATGACAAAAATAAAAGAGGCTGTGGGGATTTGATCCCACAACCTCTTGGTTGGGCGAAAATGAACAAAAATATTAATGAAAATAAAAAGAGGTTGTGGGGTTTGAACCCACAACCCTTCGGCCAACTTAGGAGTATTATTGGAGAAAATTAATCCTTCAATGTTAATATTGTGATTTAACTTAGAGTCATAATGTTATGAATATTAGAATAAAATCAATTAAAAATATAAATGATATCCAATTGATTCAAGACTTGGGTTTCTTGCCCAAGCTTCCGTATTGATACATAAGTCATACGTGAATAAAATATCCGAGAATAACGCCACATACTTAGATCGAAATCAAGATCTTGGCATACATACAAGATGCATAAGTCTTGTATCACATAATCTTAGAAAGATATGAATCACTTAGACGAAATATGAATGAAGCCTCATGGCTTGTATGTATAGACACATAAGTCTCACATATGTTCAAAGTAAGTGAATCTAAGAAGTATGTAATGAAATGATGAACCCTAGAAGGTTAAGTATGAGTGTAAGATACACAATGGCCAAGTGCATTGGCATATGATAAAATGAACGTTCACGTAATAAGAGGTGAGTGACTATGAAAAGCAAAGGTGCTAATGATAATGAATGTGGTGACAACATGATATAAGGCTAATGTAAATGATGAGAGTAATCTCAAATGAGCCTAAATAAATGTTATCAATACGTACCACCTATGAGAGTGTAAGATAATGAAGAGACCAGACTCTATGAACACTCTAATGAAGGTATTGCTTAACACACTTAATACTAATGATGAGATGAGAAATCATCTAATGA